>JAFBJS010003581.1:100363-156531 GCA_016785265.1 Paraplagusia blochii | reverse complement strand
GAAAATTTATTCGTTTTGAGAAATGGAAGTCAACTGCTGATGTTTGTGTAATTGTTTCCCCTCCGATGTCGGTGCAGCCGTCGTTTCAATGTGAACTCGAATTTCACAGCTTTGTTTCATGGAGGCTTCGGACTTTGTGTTTTATTGAGGTTAAAAATATCTTTTTACTAGACATGATTTATACAGAGATTTACAACACATCAGCTTTGAAAGAGCTGATGCTGAAAGATTCTTTATTCTTTATGACTCAAATCTGAAATACTGTTTTTTACTGTTTTTTTTTCTCCTTTTTTACTTCGACTCTGGTAGTTAAGGGATTAAAGACACATTAAAAAGATTAATGGCTCTGAGGTCAAGATGAAATAATCAGAGCTATTTAAAGAAAATAAGGAAAGTCCACTATTGTGTTGATTAAAACATGACTCTGAACTTGACGTGCAGGATATTGGGCTATAAAAAGCCTCATCAAAAAGCCAAATTCATTATCTTTGGACATTTAATGTGTCGGCCCAGGAGAAAAATAGGTCTGCTGTGCTATCAAATAGACATTAGCACTTACACTGAAAGAAAAATATAAAAAAGAACTAGACAGAAATATAGCTCAGGGGGTTTTTCCTTGGAAAGGCGGCTCAGCAGAGTACAGTAGTTATGGGATTATCAATTCACATTATGACACGTTGCTGTTTCACTCATTTACAACATGCTGCCAGACCTCATGTGGGAATATCTCCGTTACCGTAAGTCCTGTTCAGTATTTGTTTTTTCCCCCGGCTCCACCAGAGACACATGGTAATACTTTCTATAAACAGTGCAAAGCTTGGACTTTTAGTCATTGCTCTTCAGGTTTTATCCAGACTCTTGTGAGCCATTGCATGGGAAGAACCCTAGCTCTCATGCGTCAATTTTTTTTTTCTTCTTGAGGCTGAAGTGTGAATTCATTGTGCTGTGGGAGCAGAGGGGGATTAAAACAAGGCAGGGGGGATTTAAAAATGTGAATTTTCTGGAAGAATCCAGTGCAGCAGGATTGGATGCATCAGTTCCCTGGGTCTGTAGAGATAATTTCTTCGAATGTAGTTTAATAAGTCTCTGAATACCCCACTCTCTTTTGATGACTGCTAAAATTATCTTCCCTCTGACCCTTAGGGATAATCAGTTGGTAAAAGGCAGATGAATTAGAATTATATATGATTTTACTCTTCATGTTTCCATTTTTTAAAAAAGAGGCTGGAATCTGAACTAGAGAGAACAAATTGGTATAATCTAGATCAGGCGTCCCAAACTCAAATAAATCAAGGGCCACCACCCACACTATCATTTCACCATAGGGCAGCGTGAGCTTTCAGTGTTCAATACAAAAGAAAAAAATTAGTTTCCTATGGATTCTGTGTAATACCACACTGAGCCAGAAGAAGGTGGTGGATCAGGGTTTTGAGAACTATAGGATTTACTATAAAATGGCCAGAGCAAAAGTATGATATATTATTATAAATTCTAATTATACATCAAGCTGGGGGCCGCAAAATACCGTTCCACAGCCCGCAAATGGCCCACGGGCCACAAGTTTAAGACCCCTGCTCTAGATAGTACAGGTTATCCTTAAAAGACACATAGATTCAGAGAAAGAAGAACGAAAAAAAGCAAATGATGTGTTTTTCTTTCTGAATAAGTTTGTGTTTTTTATGCATCTTTAAATGTCAATCATATCTAAAGTACCGGAATTGAAATGCTAAACCTTTTGGAAATACGCCTCGTTTTGCAGACGGATCATAATAAAAATGTTTTATTTTCACTCAAAAGACAAATCTGAAGAAAGACAAAAAGATTTGTAAAAAAAAAAAAAAAAAAAAAAAGTTCTCATTGATTTATATACAGTAGGACTCAGTAAGGTTGTTACATCCATTTGGAAATATGCAACTGCTGCAGTGTAAGGGAAAGGCTGCTTACAAAAAGTACTTTACTGGTTTAGATGCTTTTTTTCCTTTTTAGCAGTACTTTTGAAATAAAAATATGCAATACATATTAAAAGGCCCCAGCTTCATTTTTTATCATCAAAATGACCACAGGCTAAAATTGACTGTAAACTCTTCAGGCTAATGGTCTTATTAACCATGTGAGATGCAACCTCACCCACAGTCATACTCACATTAACATACTATTACTGCAAAGTACTTCTCTTTTTCTTTTTCCAGGGCTGCTAATGACCACGTATAGGTTTTTCCTTTATTTTTGTGCCCAGTCTGTCTTCCTTAGCCATCTGTCTTCTCTGGAATAAGTGATGAGAGAGACTCAGACTAATGTTGGCTGTCATTTCTGAGGCACCAGTGGCAACAGGCTTGTCTGTCTGTAGTCTGGAGGCAAAAAGGAGGGGTTTTTTGACTGACGGGCACAAGTCAACCCTAATCAGATGCTGAGGTGGGAATAAGGGTGGCTCGTTAATTGAGGCGAAATGTAAAAGTTAATGTCACTCATCGTCATCTTCACTCATATGTTTAGGGGCGAAACGCAGCTGCAGCACGGCACTAAATAATTAGAGATGAGGGATTTTCCTTTTAATTTGGTTCTCACAGGAAGAGTGATGTGTCAGTACGGCCGGACGCAGTCTGTCCACTACAGTTACTATACACCTGTGCATTTTTTATATACAATGCAGTTGCAATAATATCCTGTTTTGCAGTGAATCACCCTCATATAATAGGAACACTGTTGTAATAAAGTACAGGCCTTGGCCTTCCAGCGTCTACAGTTTTTCTTTGACCTTGAGTTGCTCCCTTTTTGCAGAACTGTCCTCGGGGAAATGATGGTGAAGAGAAGAGTGGAGCGGCACAGAGTTTCTGGAATTGACTCTGAAATTAATGGGAGACACGTCACCCCAGTGAGCTGCTTAACCAGTGTGAAAAGCAGATTGTGACAGTGATAACAAAGGAGGTAATGAAATTGAAACAGCTCTTTCTGCTGTTGTGTCCTTTTTACCCCCCGATTTCCTTATGTTTTTTGCTGGCTTTATTATTTTGAACAATTATTTCAATCAATTAATTACAGTCAAAATAACATGTTGTTCCAAATGTTCAATTACGTCCACCTTTCTTATTTCCCTAATTCCATGTAACGTCATGCCAGTAGCTATTATTGCAATTAAGGTTTGATTAAATGCCAGGACTAAGTTGATTAACATTTTCTAAAAAATGAAGACATGAAAATAACTTTCCAAGTACAAGCATCATTGCATTGTTGACACTCAAATTTAGTCTTCTTCTTTTGTCATGTCCATTTTTAAGGGATTTCCACACCGTATTACAGTTTTCCATCTCACCCTGTTCTCCGTATCTTCAACCTTCACGTTCTCCCTCACTGCATCCATCAATCTCCTCTTTGTCTCCTACCTGGTAGCTCCATCTCTAGGATCATTCTTCTACCAACGTATCCACTGTCCCTCCACTGAAGAAGTCCAAACCATCTCAATCTGGCTTCTCCAGCTTTTTCTCTAAACCTTCCTGTCTGTGGTGTCCCCCAAATGACCTCATTCATGATCTTGTCCATCCTTGTCTCTCCTAAAGAGAATCTCAGCATCTTTAACTCCTCCAGTTCCAGCTCTGTCTCCTGTCTCCTGCTTATCCCTAGTGTCTCTAATCCATCCATCATGACTGGTCTCACAATGGTCCTGGAAACCCTTTCCTTCCCCTTAGCTGACACTCTTCTATCACAGATCAAATTAAAAGCTAATGATCAAAAACAAAATAACATTCCTATATATAACTACATTTATTGTAATTAAATA
The DNA here is from genome assembly GCA_016785265.1 of Paraplagusia blochii. Classification (NCBI taxonomy): domain Eukaryota; kingdom Metazoa; phylum Chordata; class Actinopteri; order Pleuronectiformes; family Cynoglossidae; genus Paraplagusia; species Paraplagusia blochii. The sequence goes on along the minus strand of JAFBJS010003581.1, from coordinate 152,756 downwards.
ATTACTAAATTTTTATTTAATGTGTATTAAAACAATTTGCAGAAACATTCTTTCAAGCAGGTTTTAAGGTGTAGTTTTCAGCATTAAGATATTGATAAAACCCTGTATAAAACTAAATATTGCATGTATAAGTTTGCAGAAGTATATTTAACCTGTTTATACTATATACTTAAGTTACTTTTAAAGCAGTGAATAACGATCTAACCAGAGACTGTTAGTGGAAACCATTATAAATTAAAGGCCTGGCATTTGCATGTGACCCCCCTGGTGTTACCATCACATATCTGCTGGGTGGGTAATTGGCCCTGAGCTATACAGCAGGGACACAGAGGGTCTGTCCTTGTCTGGTGGTGATGGGGGGACAGCGGTCGCTTCACGGGTCTCATTGTCCTCAGTGGCAGATGCAGCATTTCATAATAAACCATGTGTTATCAGAGAGGTCAGTGGGATGATGCACTCCTGTCCTCTACTGTAACAAGCTCAGCTCAAGCTGTGGTTACGGGTGGAAACCATTGTTTCCTGCTCTGAATTCAATTGGATTCTTAATTATTTTTCACCAGAGCATTATGTTAGTGAGAGTGTCAAAGTTTTATGGCAGAGGAAGAAGAGTCCAGTCTCCTGGGGCCTCCCTGGTGTTAATTGAGGTGTAATGTGATTTGTTTTGCCGCTCCCTCCAGCAGCCCGTCCCAGTCCATTGAATCAGTTCCCCTGTGATTACTCCCTAATGGCCCCAGCCACGTCTGTGTGCTTTAAACAACCTGCAACAGCCAAAGATAAAATGACAAGGTTAATGTTGCCATGCCATTATGCAAAGTGAGTAACAATTTAAATCGTCTGTCTACAGTAGAGCCGATAGCAGACAAGACGGCGCTAATGCAGGTAGTATTTTTAAGACAAATAAAAGCGCCTGAATACTGAATACTTCTTATGCAAATACTTTTATTTTATATTCAAACGAGGCTGTTCAGTGAAAAAGAAAAAAGAACGCTGTCATTAATTGCTACTGTATTACTGTGGGTAACTGTGAGCTGAATGTATTATGTATTCAAATCATCATTTATTATCAAATGAAGGTTAATGCTATTTTGTTATTACAGAATGGCCGGCCCTTCAGTCTGGCCTGTGCTGTATCATGTTGTACAGTAGACTAGAATACAAAAATAACATGATCCATACAGTAGCCTGCTCTACCTGAAGGTCAACATAGTTTTTTCTATGTTGCTTGGAGAAGATAGTGAAGCAAAAGCTTTTCAATAATTTCTTTTTTTGCGACATATAATTGCGCTTGTCTGTGCCATGTAAGTTGTCCTCTAACATAATTTATAGTACACATGCCATCAATCACTTTTTAATGTTTGTAGTTTGACGTTGACTCTGACATAAACCTCTCTAAGGACCTGATTCACTTAAGCAGTAGAACACAACATTATGTCTCTTTATTTCATTAGATCTGCATATATGAATGGCAGTATGTATATATATACATATATACACATACAGTATATATATATATATATATATATGTATAAGTTTGAATCATAAATTATAAACATCAATAACAGTGAAAATTCTTCTTCTTTTGGCTTGTCCCTTTTTCAGGGGTTGCCACTGAGTCGACATTTTCCGTCTCCACCTGTCCTTCATCCATGTCCTCCCTCACTACATCCATCAATCTCCTCTTTGTCTCTTACCTGGTAGCTCCATCTCTAGGATCATTCTACTATCAATGTATCCGCTGTCCCTCCTCTGAACATGTCCAAACCATCTCAATCTGGCTTCTCTAGCTTTTCCTCCAAACCTTCCTGTCTGTGTTGTCCCTCTAATCACCTCATTCTCGATCCTGCCCATCCTTGTCTCTCCTAAAGAGAATCTCAGCATATTTAACTCTGCATTTAAACAAACCCCTGAAGCTAGAAAAGAACTGGATGTCGGGCGAGCATGTCAACAATCATGTCATCCTGATTGGTGTCGAGTGTCGAGTAAAGCTTAGATGTCAAAAGCTTTAACTTGTCATTGAAGACTTACAGGTTCATTGGTTGCTGTTGTGGCTGTAGAATGTTGTGCAATCACCAAAACATTGTGTCTGAGTTTCATATCTAATAGATGGGTTAGTGTTGGGCTTATATCTGTAATCAACGCAGTGACTGCTGCGTTGATTACAGATCATATCTGATTACAGATATAAAATTGACTGATCAATTTTAATTGATCGTTTGTGATCAATTAAAATTGTTTTTGTGCTTCATCCTCGTCCCATTGTGAATACAACAAAGCGGAGCACTTTAAATGTCACCGTGGTATCTAAGTAGACGTTTTGTTTGGATTTTACTTGTTGAAGGACAAAACCTTATATCAACCAAAACATCCAGCTCTGCCCTTTATCATTACTTTCCACAGAAAAACAAAAATATTTTTTATCAGACAGCTAACCATCCTTCAGATACAGGTCTCTGTTATTATTTATTACAGGCTGGCGTGTTTATGCGCAGAGCTTTGCCTGACTAAAATGATTATTTTTGAGTGACCTTTTCTGCATTGGTGCCACTGCACTGCACTTCATGAATGTTTTATGGAATGGAAGGCAGTTTTGGGGGCTGCCAGGCCCGGTTTGCCGTCTGACAGACGCACACTTAAAGGAGTTGAGATTAAAAAGGAGAGGGTGCTGCAAACAGTAGACAATAGACACAACCTCTGACAAGTAAACACCCCTCGCAGCCACAGAGAGTTGAGCAACATTCAATTAGGCTGCCAGATGCAGGGAGACAAATACAAACATATCAATTCTTGCTGTTATTGTTTTTCCAACATCCCTATAAACATATGCTATTTCTAATCGCATACGATGCAACTTTCACAGAAAGACCCAAAGAACTGTAACAATAACTGGAAATTCATCCATGTCACTAGATCTGTATCTGTTTGTCGGTTCATCTCCAATGATTTTACTCTTTGGGAGCAAAAGTAAACAAGTGTAGCAGTAACTAAACCCAGAAGAACAACCAAAGCTGAGGATAATGGGGAATTAGCCTAGCTGAGGAGTAAGGCATGTTTTCTTTTTTGCTCAAAAGTTATAATATCTAGTCAATCTTTTAGGAGTCTCGAACAACCTTATTGTTAATTACATATATAACAATGATCAGGACTCACCAGAGCTTTTGAAACCAAGACCACTTCAAGGACACTCAGAAATATGTAGCGCTACATGTTTGATGCAGAATTACCAAACAAATGTAATAATTATAAAAAGTTCTGGGACATACAATAGTGGCCACTCTTCTGACCATCATGATTTCAACCATTAGAATATAATTGAAAGTGTAACTTCTGCTCAAAAACACAAGAACAGTACAATTTTGACACTTTTTGGATTAGATTTTTTTCAAAAAATCTCTCACAGCCACCTTAGGTAGACCATGGGGGCCACCAGGTGTGCCCAGGTACCAGGTTGGTGACCCCTGAATTAGATTTTTTCTTCAAAAGAAGAAGTTTGATGACTTTCCTGGATAAAATCAATTATTGCTCGTAAGTGCTTAGAACCCCTGCTGGAACCCAAAATGTTTGACATACTATCAATAAAAAATATTTGATGTTTGGGTGAATATTGAGACTAGTGAGAGAAGTACAAGCACGGAGTAAATGTAACATGAGGTCCATGTCAGGGATCATCAACTACTGACCAAAGGGGTGGACTTTGCTTGGCAAACCATCCAATCCTGCCTCCGACTGACATCCGGAAAAATTGTGGTTAGGTTATCCATATGTATGGATATTTAGAGCTGCACTAATACTTCAGAGAAGCAACTGTTTTCCTGCACGTCTTATATTCCAGCATGCGTTCAGTCTCCTATAAACCTTCCCTTTGAAAGAGTGTCTCCTCTCAACAAAACTGTGAAAAAGACAATAATCAGCAGAATAAAGAGAAAAAGCTCTTCCCCTTGTCAAAGCTTTGAATAATAATTTTGCAAGTGATCAAATGTTGACGTGAAGTAGTGAGACAAAACATGATGGGGGGGAGACAGCAGTTGCATGTATGACATCGAGCAGTTTTTTTAAAAAAAGAACAACAACGTAACCTTCACCGTCATCTACCGGGACTCGTTTTGACTGCAGCAGAATAAACAGACTTCTCTCTGTGTTTGCAGGACAAACATAATCAGCTTCTCTGTGTGTAACCGTCTGAGCATCCTACTCATTAAGTTTTTATGTCGCAGACAGCACAGAGAGAACGCCACTCGAGTGTGTGTCACAGAGAGTGAATGACAGACTCAGGCGAGAACCTTCAACACCATTAATGAGAGAGGAAAACTTTTATTCCAGTCAAGCATTGTATTTGGCTGGCAGGTTGACGAGAGCGACGATATGAAACTTTAGGGACTGAGTTAAAAAGGAGCGCACAATACTGAAGTGAATCATATTTTAAAATACATTTGAGAAAAAAAACACGTGTTCGCTTTGTTTCCTTCTGTAATCACTTGCCACTTTCCGTTTAAAACCACTCTATGGTTTTGAATAATTAATTTATATTAACAGCGAAAAGGAAATCCATTAGAGGGCATAACATAGGATATATTGCAATGTACTGAGTTGGTCATTTATTATTTACAGCTTGTCTCATTATTAGTTTTATGTTTATTAGTAAGTGACTAAATTTTTGAATGTACACGCCCATTAGTTATATTTGATCCCAGTTTACATTTACTAGTGATTTCAAGGGTGTTTACCTATTGTTGTTCATTGATGAAGACTGGTGTAAAAGCTTTGCTTTGCGTACTGTCTGTGTAGTTAATTGTCCAAAATATTCCTGGAAGTTTAACATTATTATTGCCATTTTTTTTAATATTCTTCAACAATTTGGTTACATTTCCAAACCTATTTATTAATCCTTTGAGAGTTCCCCTCAGGAATTTAAGCAAGGAGAAATGAAAGAAAGCAAACTCCTTGTCATCCTGATATTGTGATCCACACCACTGCGCACTGCGAATGTGTCCTCAGCATTTAACCATAGTGGACAGTGGACAGCTTTGAGCACCCAGGGAGCAGTGAGTGGGGGCAATGCCATGCTTGGTGGACCTGTGGTAACCTGGCAGCTGGTGGATTCAAACCTGGAACACACAGGACACATGTTTTTTTTTTTCATTCTATTTTTATTAATAGGTACAGAAAAGCACTTTTTCTATCAGAGTCCCCACTGTGGTTGGTGTCAAGCCAACACCTACACACTGCACCGCCTTATGTTTTCCATAAAACACTTCCTTTCGATATAGTATATATATTTCAGACTCCAGTGAGTACACAAATGAAAATACTCTCATATTGGTTCATAAAAAGGGTTTTTGGGACTATCTTATAACTCACCAAGACCTTTAAAATATCTGACTTCCAATAAATTTCCGTCCCTAGATGTCTGTTTAAACTTCAATTTCTGTAAAGGTGAGAGCAGCAATGAAGAGGGGAAATTCATGAGCCCCACCCCCACCCCCCCAGCACAAGCCACCACTTCCCCCCACCCCCTCCCTCCGTTCTGCCTGGGCTGAGGCTGTGATAGTGGGTCTCATTGAAAATGCATCAGAAGGAGCGCTCCCATCAGGACAGGGCCACATCCATTTAATGCATGAGGCAGACATTTATGCATGAAAGCTGCCTGTGGCCCCTCGGCTCACGTTTTGAACCCGTGGTCAGGGGCGAAGTGGGGAACTGCCCTCTCAGGTTGTTACCTGCATCGGCAACTCAGGTCAGGGACTGTGCGGCAACCTAGTACATCAGTGCCCAGTTGTGGACATTGAGGATTAAACATTCATGAGTTGTCCTTATGACAATAGCAGCTTGGACACTGGCCGTCTATATGTTGCAGGTCGACTTCATAGAGGTACTGGATGAAAACAAACCAGGGCTAGCAGGGGTTACTGAACGTGTCCTTGCACAGGAAACACTCACGTTTTTGTCTCAATCTTCAGATATTTATATAAGGTGAGTGTTGGTGATGGCAGTGTCTTGAGGAGGTGTTACCACCTCTGGGCATATACTTTAGGACAAATAAGGAAAGAAAAATGGATGTTGATCGGCGTATACTAATTGTAGACTCCGTGAAGCGCCAGTCAGATGACACCTGAAAATCTTCGAAGAATAAAAGTGTCCTCTCATGTCACAGAGGCAGGATTGAAGGAGGAGCCGAACATTTCAATTAAGTAGCAGTAACATGCATCATCCCGACCTGCCCACGAAATGAAGGCTCCATTTAGATTGATTTTCTCCATTTGTGTAAATAAATCAGAGCAGCAACCTAATAATGGAAGACATCAGGATAGGTCTGCAAATTGGAGATAAAGATTAAAAACAAGTCGAGCATAATGATGTTTGTGCTGATTCTAGATCAGTTCTTTGGGAGGAGAAAGTTGTCAGTTTATTACAAGGAGCCATTCCTCAAGGTCACTGTTAGTATCACAAAGAGGAGTTGGTCCTGGACATGTACTGTACAAACTGCAGATCATGGCTATGGCCAAACGTTCCATTTTGTGTGTCTGAAAATACTCAAATTATAACACCAAATGCAAGGCAACATAGAAACTGACTGGCGTGGCTCATGAAACAACTTCATTAACTGTAAAACAACAGTGTGAATTAACAGTCACTCTAACTTGTTTGCAGTTAAGAGTGTGCGACTTTGCCTCTCCTGCTCCGACTTCTGAACAATTAAAGAAAAAAATCCCAACAATGTTTGCGTGATGACAGTGTGGCAGCATGTCCCTAATAAAGCTGGTACAGTGGTACCTCAGCTTGAGACGCACAACAACGTCGGCAAGGCGCTAGCGCAGCAGACGCCCCAGATTCCCTTTGTGTTTATGAGCTTCAAACGCTGCGAACCCCTCGGTCATACAATAGTTCAACCACATGTTATCGACCACAACAAGCTGCAACAATACTGTGCTTATAAGGCCCTCAAATTAATTGAGAAAAAACTTACCAAAAAATTAATGGGCGAAAATAGGACGAAACCTATGTATTCATTCATTCAATTATCTTTAACCACTTATCTGTTACCAAGTTCCAGGGTCAACAGTTTCCACAACTTCCACCCAAATCACCCGAGGACTTTTTCTGACCCAATCTATGACTTTCAGATAGGGTCTATTTATGTCTTTTTTGGGGGCAGTTGGTGGCCTAGTGGTTAAGGAAGCAGACCTGGGTCCCCGGTTGGAATCCCCCTACTGCCAAGTTACCGCTGAGGTGCCCTGAGCATAGTCCTCACTCACTACGGTGACGGGTTAAATGCAAAGGCATAATTTGTGGATGGATACTCTGGAGGGATTATTAAAGTTCTAAAAATAAAATAAAATGACTATCTGTATGCCTCCCTACAAGTGGTGAAGCCAATGGAAAGTCATGTGGGTTTGGACAGTGCTCTGTTCTGATGTGTTCTTTGCTGAGAACCTTTTGTGGACCCATCTCTCCTTCCTTAATTGCTAGGCCACCACTGCCACCTTATTTATTATTATATTACATCTGCAATTTTTATAGAATATGTTAGGAGTGTGTGTTATATTGAATGTCCTCACATAGAGGTGAGGTAATTCTAATGTCTGTTTCTTTGTCTTTAATGGAGTTAATTGTGTTGTAAACTACTTGAAACAGTGATCAAAATGGCCAGGCTTTAAATGCACCGATGTTTCTCTACAAAAGAAAGAGTAAAAAACTCCTTTACTTTAATGGCTGGATCACTCTTACAACTTGCTGCCTGAGACTAAAACTGTGGCTAAAGGCAACGCTGTGATTTGTGTGAACTTCTAATTAACCTGCTGCTGTGCTCAGACCAGTTAAGTACTTTTAAGGAATCTTGCTGCCAGTGTGCTTTATTTTTGATCGTCTCTCTCTACTATGTCCCAAGAGGACGTTTTAAACGGGCTGATTTTTTCGCTGTGTTTCTTTTTGCTATACCTATTCCAATTATCCCACATTGTTGACCATCTGTTTAGGAAAGTCTGGAACAGCTGTTTATTGTATATTTTCCCCAACAACACCACATTGTTCTGATTATTTTTAGACTCACTTTGCACTAGGATAGTTTTTTTTTTTTTTTTACGTGAGTACTGTTTTGATTATTTTTGCATCTTGTGCTCTGTGTTTGGCCAATGAACAGGCCGACATCGCTGTTGGACTCTATAAGGTTCTTAAGTTTGTCTTTTGAAGTCATCTATTTCTGGTACAGTTACTGTACTTAGCAATTACATCAAGACAGCACACAAACTTGCAAAGAGGCAACATTTTTTCTTTTTTTTTTTCTTTTAAACATCTAAGTGCAAATTGTTCAAAATTGTCAGGGAAATTGGTGCTCTTGCAGCAATTTAAGTGCGTAGCAGGAACAATTTATTTATTTTTGTTATTTTCTCACTCAGGTCACACTGAGAAAAATAATTTGAATTGTAGGATTTTTATTTTGATTTTATATAAAACTCCATGGGGTTTTTGGATAGGAAAATTCACCAAATATATGTGTTAGGCTCCAGCTCTCTAGCAATAATAATAATTTTATTTGGGAATCTGTGTTAACAGAAGATCAGGCAGCACTACTTAAAATTAATCAAAAAATTGTTACTTTGAGGGCAACTGGACATAGTAGGTTTCTTGAAGACGTTTCACCTCTCATCCAGGAGGCTTCTTCAGTTCTAACCAACTCCAGAGGAGTTCTGGTATTTAACCTTAAAATAAGCTGTATACCTGTGAAAGAGGTTGCTGCAGAAAACAAAAGGCTAAAAGATGGGGGGAGTTGTTTTCCTCTTTGGAGATGAGACTTTGGTCTGACAGTCTGGGTTGGGGGAGCATTTTCTGGGAGGAGAGGTCAGAACAACACAAACATAATTCCTGGACCCTCCATTCCCACCCCTAGACCTGTGATGGCACATTCAGCTCACCTGGAACAGGATGTGAAACAGCTTCTTTTGAGGTTAAATACCAGAACTCCCCTGTAGTTGGTTAGAACTGAAGACGCCTCTTGGATGAGAGGTGGGACATCTTCAAAAAAACGACTATGTCCAATTGCCCTCGAAGGAACTAATTTTGGATTGAATGACCTGGATGACTAAGAATCTGCACAGACATAGTCAAATTTAACTTCACCAGAATGATTACGTTGCTCTACCTCCCGGGGCCTTATAAAAAGTACACTGTGTACAGTTTTTGTTTTTGTCTATGAATGTGACAGTGACAAGAGCACAGATTTAAATCTCACGAGACGAGCACAGCAGAATGGATCGCTGCTCCGGCAGATTGACGGGTTCAGCCGAGCTGAGCGGCAGATTTCACGTGTCACGCTTACACTGTATGACAGTATCAAGGGTTGCATTAATGAGCCTCTGCAGAGAATGACCTAATTAAGTGACATTGTAGGGCTTGACACGTACGGCGGCCTCAGCGTGAAGGATTCACGTTCTGTTGTCGTCTACGTTTGGAGAGCAGTGGTGTCACGGAGTGTCTGAGGAGTTATGGGTTATTTTGGAATTTTTTTTTTTTTTAACAGGAGACTCAGTCTCTCCACTGTGTGGAATGTTTCTGGATGACTTTATTTTTTACTGGTTGCACTGTTACTCTTGAGAAACATCATTTTTATACTGGTTTGTCACAATGTTCCCTCGCACACTCACCAATTCTGCAGTAACTGAAACCTGGGACACATCAAAATTCTTAGCCTCACTTCTTACTCAACCTCTCAATACAGTATTCCTAAACTTTTTTCCTGGGGGGCCCCTATTTTTAAAGAAACCCGCGACCCAAGTCAATAGATATTTTCTGTCAATTATTGACCATTATTGAACATAACAAAAATATTTTAGTTTGGGTATTTCAGTAGTAATAAATGATGAAAAAGAGTAATGGAAGAAGCAGAAATGAGCGAAAACCCCTAGGAACCATGATATGAGATGACCTCAAAAAGATCTCTACCTGAGGGTCTCCTCCCAATCTTTAGGAATAAGATCACAGAACAATAAATGCATTATTTGTATAAAATTGTTTTAGTGGGGATGACAATCAACTTCAACAAGGGGAGGTAGTTGAGGCTTAGCGGCTAAAGAAGCGGACTTAGGTCAGGGATGATTAAGGTTCGATTCCGCCAGGTTTACTACTCAGGTGTGTGGGCTCACCACCAAAAGGAGGGATCACAGTATGGAGCAGTGAGGTTTGGGTGACATGGTATCTGACAAGCAAATGAAGATGTTTTTTTTGTGATGGCGCTAGGTGCAGCAGCAACATTCCAGTCGCTCTGCAGAACTCCGAGGGATTAATAAAGTTCTATCCATCGATCTGTCTATGAATGAACAAATAAATGATCTTCAGTTGTACGACTGTAGGGATTTTTGTATGTTCTCCTCAATGATACTGTTGTGTTTTGCTGCTCCTGGTCCCTCGCTGCACGGCCTCCAGTGCGATCGAAATACAGTGACCTCCTGATAATTACCCCCAGAAACCAGCAGCATTGCATTTAGCGCAGCTTCCATCAATCTACACCGTATGTCAGCGCCGGAGATGCTCCTAGTGTTGATGGATGTACACTGGGAGATATTTCTCTCGGTATGACTAGCGCAGGAGGCGGTGCACGGAACAATCTAATTGACAGGTGATGGAAGCTTGACGTGAAACAGTGTCCTGTCTGACAAAGAGAATTCCATGGTAATTCTTGAAAATTATCTCTCACGTCGCCTTCGGAGGTCACTATATGGCCAGTGGTGACTGTTCTCTTTAACGCTGATTATCGCTGACACTATTCTACAAAAGGTTGCTCGGCATGGATTCAAAATATTTAAATTTTGATCCTTGTTCAGCCATTTATGACATCAGCCTCACGTCCCATTGGCTGAATAGTTTCCTTGATTTTCTCAAAGACCAAGTGATCACCCGCATCACTCGCCTTTTTAAGAGTCTCGTCCAATGCGTGAGCTCTTGATTAGACTTTGTCTTTAACATAATTATCTGATTTCGTTTGTCTGTTCATTTGTCCGTGTGAGGACCCAGTATTTGTTAAAGCCATTATGTTCAAAATGGCAGGATGAGTCATGTTATAATAGAGGAAAGATCACACTGTGGTCCATGTATTTGTCCAAGTGTATTAATTATAAGATGAACGTGCGTTGCTGCCATGTAGGCTGCTCGGTCACAGGAGGGTCATAATAACTCAAGGACGTTTGATTGGATAACAGAAAAAAAAAACACATTTGTAGGCTGACCACAGTTCAGCGAATGAATGCCTTAGTGTATCATTACTCTATTAATTAAATAATGCTGACACCTGAATAAATGCTGTTCATTTGTGCGATACCCTTGTTCTCAATGTCCATCAATCCTGGCTTAAAGCTGGTGGCATCCAGTCATTTATCCAAATAATCATTAAGGTGAGCAGAAGAGGAAGGTCTGAAACTGCTGAATCGGATGACTTCAATCATTCTATCTCTAACCCAAGGGAAGAAGAGTTTTATTCCTGGGGACCAGGGCTTTGAACCGGTTCAAGGAGCCCAAAAGGAAAACAGGAAACATTTTTGTTCCTGAACAGAAATGTGTATTTAGAAATAGTGGTAACCGATTCGTCATCCTTATTCTTTAAATATCCTCTATATTCTCTATATATATCCTCTATAGTCAAATTCATTAGTCTCCTAAAAGGTCTATTGTAGCCAGGGCTTAGAACCAGAATTTTTTGGAAATCGGTTCAGAACAGAAACTGTATTTTAACATTTCTGGTTTTGGGTTCAACCATTAGAGTGATGCTCCAGAACCAGATCATTTTAGGAGACTTTGATTTCGGGCGACACGGGATTTGTAAAGAACAAAATAGAACAGGTTTTAACCAGTTACCATTATCAAAGATAAGCATTCCTATTGTGGAAGAAAAAAAAAAAGGTTTTGTTTCTGTTCAAAACAAAATGCCAAAAGTATCTGTTTTTTGTTTCATTAAACTGGTTCAAGGCCTTGTACCCAGTACTCTTTTACTAAAGTATCAGTTAAATACTAAATACGGGAATAAATTCAGGAATGACTTTTTTTGCTTGACAATGTCATTAATAAGACTAACTTAAGGAAAACAAGTCTTGTCAGAGTGTTTGATAGAAACCGGCAGTGTTTTTGGAGACTGTGGTTTAATGCTTGCTTAGTGAGTCATTAGCCGTTAGACAGCTCAAAGACAGGTCAAACTTCCAAATATTTACTGCATGTGTCCTTCTTTCTACTGCACAAGGTCAATGATAAATTCTTCACACTGCATCTGTCTTTCTGGTAAAGTTTAGAACAAACTAGTTGCAGAAAAATCTTTCAGAAGATGTGCTCCTCATATCTCTTGTAGCTATGGGGCAAAACATCATTAGTTCATAATTTTTTGTATGTGCCGTGTCATCTGACTAACCAGAGCCATGTTTGTAATATAATCCATCAATTACTAAAAATAAGTTCTCTGAGTTCAAAACATTGTTAATTGTCTTGTCTCTCAGGCGTCTCTGATAAATTTAACAAGTTTTTACGATATGGCTGAGCAAAGTTGTCGATTTCCAACATCATTAAAAGCAAGAAAGTAATAAAAGGCAAAGATCTCAGACATTAGAACAAGTGGAAAAGTTGCTGCTGATTTGGAGCCACGGAAAGCGGGAGACAATAATTTGGGACAAAGCAAAACATTGCCAATTCATGATTCCCTGCCTGTAATGAAACTACTTTTCTTTTGCCTTTCTATTTATAGATTTATTTCTTATTCTGTTGTGGGTTTTTTTTATCAGATCTAACTGCTTTCATTGGTTTTGTGTATAAAGCTGTGCAGAGGACGTTTGCAGGATCATCAGAGTCCTGAAGTCCTGAAGTCCCAGACCTTAATCCTGTCTCTACTACTAATGTATTGCAAGAAAAAAGGAAAGATTTTTTTTTTTAATTTTATCCACTAGATTAAAAGTGAGTTTAATTTACAACTGAAGAATCAACACAAATTGGACTGCACTAAATGATCAATACTATGCACTAATACGAGTTGTGAACAGCAATGTTCTTACATTGTTCCAGCATTTTGTCATTTATTTTTTATATATATATTAACTACAATCACTTAAAATGTTTGCCTTGTACGAGGCAAGCAATGTGCTGCAGAAAAGGGAAAAGCCTTTTCCCCTTTATACAGGAGAATGTGGCAGTGCTGATGCATCATTTCCTCCACCTCCCCCCGGGACGTGCAACCTATGAAAAAAAGGAAAAAGAGGAAAGGAAAAGCGTGGAAAATTAACAACAAAGCAGCAAATGCTAATTAAAAAAAAAAAATAAATACAAATAAACACCATTTTCCTTCGTTCTGTGTGTTTTAACTGTAATTACAGTTGTTTTTCTTTTGCCAATTTATAAAATCAAAGCACATCTTTGTAATGCAAGCAAACAATATATGTTATTCCACTTTTATGAGCTGATGTTGCTAATCTTTAAAATGGAAAGATATGAAGCTGTGACCTTGTGAGATTCATTTACACAGAAAAAAAAAAAAAAAGGAAACGAAAACATCGTCTCTTTTCAGAAAATCACAAGCTTCAAACTCTACCAGAATGTAGTCTTACCCTGGGGTTTGAGGATTACATGGTCCACCTATGACCATGTTATAGCCTCTATAGCTTTGTCCCTGCAGAGCTGATACGACTGCACAATGCTGCCCCCCTTCTTCTCCATCACCACCACCACCACCAGCATTATTTGCAGCTCCACTCCACTAGCAACAAGGCCTCAATCCTCCCAGGATGCTGCCTGCTTACCTCCAGATCAGCAGAGCTCTGCGGTGCCCGCAAAAGGTCGAACCGTGAGTAAATTTGTCAGCTTGCCTCTGTGTGCACAACGATGGTTTGGGAATTGACCCTTCAGCTCATGAGCCCAAAAGGGAAGAGAACTCTTACTGCACTGAGGATAAGTTAATTTAGGACAAAAACAGACACACACACATCCAAAAACACCCAGAGACTGTTGTTTCAGCAGAGCAGACGGTATTCAATTAGTCGTTGGCCGTTCTTCATCAACCTCCGTCATCGTTGCATCACTTCTTAGCAATTCACAGAGGTGTTTGACCAACATGGTGCTGACTCATCAAACAGCGCTTCTGCTGCGAAGCTCGTATCACCTTTGAGCCTCAGAGCAGTAAGGAAGGCTAGACAGGCGTACGGAGATACCATGCATGACTAAAGAAGCCAACAGGCATATTTAAAAATGGATTCTCCATTTCGCACTTCAATTAGTTAAAAGTTTTCACTTCAGCCGCTGGCTAGAGCTTGATGGTTTTCCTGTTTCGGCAGGAGCGGTTGCCTCCGAGGGTCATGGCCAGACATGATCTGAATGGTGAGATTTTTTCGGACCTGGATGATGTGGGAAGGAACGGCGACTGGTTGTCTGACTTCTACCCATTTTGCCTGAAGTGATTTTCTGAAAAAGCTAAATCAACCGTGTTCTTAGTTGATGAAATTTACAGCCGACTAAAGCGGCACGGACGTCACGCACAGGACGTAAACCTTTGATACAGTTCCGCGATGGCAGGAAGCAGCATGGTTTAATAGAAGAAGCCTTTTGAGCTATTTTCTATGTTCTGTGCAGTGGAATGAAAATACCCAGATTTCTGTGGATTTCTTTAGATTTCTCTCTTTTTTTTTTTTTTCTAGTAAATGTTTTGATTCATTTATTTATTTATTTACTTATTTATTTAACAGGGACAATGTACAAAAACATGAATCAAGAAAAGATGGATGGATGGATGGATGGATAGGTAGGTAGGTTGCTAGCTAGGTAGGTAGGTAGGTAGGTAGGTAGGTAGGTAGGTAGGTAGGTAGGTAGGTAGATAGATAGATAGATAGATAGATAGATAGATAGATAGATAGATAGATAGATAGATAGATAGATAGATCACAGTTTCCCAGAGAAACATTGAACATTACCTAAAGAAGTATTTGTGTTGGCACAAGGAAAACCTTGCTCCGAAGTTCATTCATTCATCTTCATCAGCTTATTCATTACCAGGTCTCCAAGACTGCCACCCAAATCACACACAACCATACTATAAGCCTTCCTGCGGGTGGTGAACCCACTTGAGATTATGTGGATTGGGACTTTGCTTTGCTCAGTGAATCTGAGTGACAACCTGGCAGTGGACTCAAACCTAAAGCCTTGCAAACCCAAGTTTGCATCCTTAACATCTGGACCGGCCTGGAAGTTAGGAATCTGTATTATTCAGGATAAAGGGTCAAGAGTTTCTTTCTCCATATGAAATAAAAAAAAACGCACTATCATCAAGAGCGGTCATGATGCAGTGAGTTCCAGTTGAAACTTGTGAGCTCATTTATTCACTGTAGGGTTTCTTCCTTCAGGCTGCACTGTCACTTCCCCTCTTTCTCCTCCTTTATTGTGGAGTTGGGGGTCTAAATTGAATTCCAGCTTCATGTCTGCCTTTCCAGGGGGCGTACTAATTAAGAATTTAATTATAGCTGAAAGCAAAACACGGGAAACAAGACCTGCTCATGTTTAAATCATCTCTGGACTCGCAATTCTCTCTCTCTCACCCCCGTCTTCCCATTGTCTGGCTGCGTCTTAACTTTGAACCTTAAAGTGTGTTTTCCGAAAATCTGGAGGTGAGCTGAAGGTAAAAGCGTTAGATGTTAATCTGAGCTGATTATATTACTTTATCTCAGGACTGAATATGTGATGCTGGGATGATCAAAAAGATTCAAGAGGTTAAAGCATTAAAAATGCATGCTTTCATAATTAGAGACCTGCTTTGCTCATTAAAAAAAAAGTCAAAATCCTCATTAAAAAAAACTGCTTTGTTCAACAGGTACCCAAAGTGCTTCCATTCTCCAAAGGTTTCCAAAAAAAAACAAAACAAAAAAAACAGCATGCTTTTTTCATTATTCCTCCATGTCTCCTTGACTTGGACCCTCTAGTATTTTCTCTAGAGGCCAACCCCTGTCAGCTATTTGTCACAGGCAGATGTTGCCGTGGAACTGTGACCCCGCCAAGTGCTGTTGCTGGGGAATGGAGGTTTGGCTCAGAACTGATTGGAAACCTGCAGAGCACAAAGGGCATGGCTGAGGTGAGAAATGCTGCTTCCGTGGAGGTCCAGAGGTGATCTGATCATTAATGGCACTCGTGTGAGAGCCCTCGGTGGAGCTGTCCAGGTGCTGACACAGTCGCAGCAGAGCAGAGTTTCAGGACAATTTGTGGTGGGTGGGTTTTTGACGTTACACCTTTGATTTTTTCTGAAACCATTAATGAAGGAGCTTGAAAATTGACAACCTTACAGTTGGTTGCTTGGTTGATTGTTTGGAAAGAGGGAAATCTGTAACATTTGTATAAAGCAGTGGTGGGCCGTCAGGGCCAGCAAAGCCTTCTCTGCTGGCCTAAACATTTATCCATAAATATTTTTAAAATATAAACTTTTTATCCAATCACATTTAGGCAGGCTAATGTTGTCAGGTTCCATTAAATCAGCCAGAGCCTTCAGAATCAAAAGTGAGGGCTCTGCCCGCTGTAAGTAGATGGACGCAGCCCGTTCAGTTTACAGCACTCAGCCCAATCATCTCACAGGTTTGTGACATCAGGGCCATCTAGCTGGCTGCAGTAAGCAACATGTAGATGTCCTGTATGAGGCATAATAATTTGACGTCACAAAACTATGACGTCACTGAAGGCCCACTGGTATAAAGCTGAATATATAAGAACGGTTTGTTAAATGGGCCTTCACTTTGGCCCAGAGGTAATTACCTCTGAGGTGTGAAACCTCCTGGGCAAGTTCAAATCCCAGTTAGAGGAGTTAGCATCCAGTGGGCTCACCACCAACCTACAGGAAGGTACAGTATGGTGCAATGTGATTTAGGTGGCAGTTGTGGAGACGGCTGTCCCCGCAACCCAGTAATCGATAAGTGGGTGAAAATGGACAGATGGATGGATGGTTTGTTAAATGCCTTTTAGTCATTTATTGAAATTGGTGTTATACAAGATATAGTCCTGGGGTCCCTTGTGTTTTTATGAGTACAGCTAATAATAGCAGAGATATCTACAAACTGTGAAACACATGTGATGTAAAAATATTTGTCGTTGATTTCCCTTACAAAGGCAAATATCAAAATGCCCAACGTGGCTATTTCCAGTCTACTAAAGCACCAATCTTATTCAACCTTAAACTACTTTATTGCCGAAGTAACTGAGAAAGATTTCCGACACAAAGATGTCATTAGCCCTGTTTTTGTCCTCTCTTCACTGGTTTCAAATTAACTTTAAACCCACATTATATTCCACTAATCTCATTTAAAGCACTTTAAAGACCTCATTTTCAGCTTCTGAACGGCTGCTTCTCTTTGAGCCTTCTGTGCATCACCACATCCTCAGACAGGGCTCTGCTCACGGTCCCCCGGCCCCATTTAAGCACCAAAGGTGAATGGGCTTTTGTGATTCAAGGTCCTCTATTGCCTTAGGTGATGGGGGAGCTGTGTTCTTGCTGACTCATTGCCAGCATTGAAGTCACTTGTAAAACTCCCCTTTTTACACAAATCTAAATCGATTCTATTATCATTTAATAACATTCTTGGAAAAGCAGTAAATAAGCTAAAAAAAAAGACAAATATTGTAATAATAAAAATAAACATCCCATATCCTTCACTTCAAATGTGTTTAAAATATACTTCTTTCACTGTTATTATAAACTAATCATTTTCTCATATGACCAGAGCAGCTCAGCTTTAAAGAGGGAAGAGACAGTGCGCTGTAACAAATCACTATAATGAGATAATATACAAAGTGTAAATCATTAAAGGATGCGTTTGCTGAAAAGCATCCCAGCCAGTGTAATGAAGATAATTAAAAGTTGTCTTCCCTTTCTCCTCAAATTACTGCGCACACTTAATGCGGCTGTATAATTAATGTGTTCTGAATTCACTAATTAATAAAAAGGTTGCCATGCACATAATTATGTGATTTAATCTATTAAGCCTGGGATTTAGGAATAAATTCAACCTGGCGTGAAAGCACTTCAAATTTTTAATTTGTTGATTTGTCTTTCCATGAGCCCGTTGTCTGCGTTTACACGAACACTTCTCCCTCACTTGGTGTGCGTCTCACTCTGGCCTGGCTCGTAATGAGGACTTGGCAGCCAGGCTGGATGACGAGTCTATTTCCCTGGACTTGATTCAGCTGTTTCTCCATCTGGCACTAGGCACCTGGGGTAAGCCGCCCTCTATAAGCCCCACATTCTTTAGCCAACGTCTCCCCGTGTAAATCCTATTCCCGTCATTTTATGTTTCATTGTCCTGCTCCGCTCCGTCTGCTTCTTTACTGTCTGCTAGCCCTGAGTTAATGTGGGCGTAATTAGCAAAATGGCCACAACAAACATCTATAAATAGACGACCTTGGATCGTAAGAAATCCTACAGCTATTTACCAGCAGTTTCATCCAGTGAACGGAACTCATTTTTCCATAAGGTTTTTACTTGATCTGAAAACTGTTAAGGCTTAAACGTTATAAAAGTGCACTAGTGTGATATCTAAAAGTGGAACTTCCACAGTGAACAGCCTTGGAGGGCAGATTTCATAATGCAGTGTATCACAGAGTTCCCCAGCTCTAATGAACACTACAGATGTGTCAAGGAAGTGGGGAGGGAGGAAGAGGAGGAGGAGGAGGCCCATGCCATCGGCAATGTAAACAGCAGCCAATTACCTGCCTGGATGACGATTCTTTAGTCCTGCTTAGTGTGTACACGAGAACAGGCCAGTGCATCAGCTGCGCTGCACTAACGTACACACGCAGTAAACACAGAAATGCCATTAGACATGCTGGGTTTCTAACTGTTTCAGTTCCAGTTCTCTTCAGCTCATATGATGCCGCTTGTTCTGCAAAGGCACGTGTAAATTTCTTTAAATTCAGCGGGGGGCGCCGGATATGCATTAATAATGTTACATATGAGAAGAGTGCAGAACAAACAGGGAGACGGGAAGAAGGAGAGGGGAAAGCTTGCTATCTCTATTATGCTTATCGTAGCCTTGGGGAAGAAGGGATGATGTAAAAGTGCGGTTCTTATGAAATTGCCGTCCTCTATAGAGTTAAAGGTAGCTCCTAGCTTTCACAATTCTTCATCGAAGAGCTGCGCAACAGCTAGGTCTGTTCTGGACTGCTATATGTGTGTATATAAGTATGTATATAAAATCGGTTGGTCAATGTTATTGGTCCGATATCACTAAACTTCCATGATATTAATAAGATTAATATTGTTCTCCCCCCCGTAAATAAAAATCCAATATCACATTGGCTGGGTTTTGTCAAATTAGAATCACTCAAGGTTCTGAAAGGCTAACCTCAGTTTGGGGGGAAAACTGCGACATATATCGGTATTGGAAAATTAAGGCAAAAGTTACATCTTTTATAACACTGTCTTGCAATCCTTTTTGTGCCAGGGACCCGCTGCTGGTGGCAACTCTTTCCCGGTCCTGTCTTTAAGGTGTAGTTTAATTAGCTTATCAACTATGTATGCAACTTAATTAGCATACATAGTTGATAACCACTTAATCACAACTCTCTTCACCTTCATTGCCATTAAACAGCTACCACTGAGGGTCGCCCCCATCAGACAGAGAATGCCTACTCTCTGCCAATTTTTGTGACGATATCTGGTCATTTTTTTAAAATAAAACACTGTTCAGCTTGAAATAATAAAAACGGAAATAGTGTAAGTTAAAAGGGATCTCTCTGCGACCTTGTCCACCACTGCATACAACAGGATCTGTATTCAACCCATCACCAAAGTGAACAGTAGACACCTTTGAGTGCCTGGGGAGCAGTGAGGGACAGTGCCATGCTCAGTGGTAACCTGGCATTTGGTGGATTTGAACCTGGAACTCCTTTACCAATAGGCCACTGCTGCCCCCACTAGGCCATCACTGCCTAGTGACCAAGACTTCAGGTTCGAATCCACCTGCTGCCAGGTTGCCACTGAGGTGCTCTGAGCATAGCGCCGTCCCACCCCACACAACTTCTTGTGGGCTCACTACTCACAGGAAGGCTGACAATATGGTGCTATGTGATTTGGGTGGCGCCAGATAAATGAATGATTCCCTTTAATGGATTCTTGCTCTGAAACCATCTCCAATATCCCGATCAGCCCCAAGCGTCCTCTGCTAAAGTGGAACAAATAAAATTGTGATCATCCAGGTGGACATTTCACGCGGAGAGTTGGCTCGTACAAAGCAGAACGTGCTCTTAATAAGTCACATTTGGCAGGCTTGTTGTCCTCACTTTGATGACATGCTAATGAATGCATCTTTTTCTAGGCCACGTGTATGTGGTTCCCCAGCTCTGTCTGCATCCCTCGCATATTGTGGAAGGTAATATTTGATGAATTTATTGAGACAATATACAAAATAAAACTAATAAATCATTGGAATATTAATACTTGCATCAAATTCAAAAACTAATATAGTACGTCAATCAAGGAGAAATGTGCACACAAAAAAGTCACAACAGTGTCTTGAAATAGGACAAGGAAGCGTCTCCATGCTGCTTTCCTTTATAAATGTCTCCCCTGACATGTTCAGCGAGACAGAATCAGACTCAACAAACCTTATTTATCACATCAGATCTGGAAGCAGTATGACAGCTTGCATACTGTGGCGGTTTTCCAACAACAATGAAAACAGAGGACAGTCTACCTTTGGTGTAAACAGACAGTAATGCACCCCGACAACATGTCTTCACTGAAAGACTGCTCATTGTCCTGCACTGCGATATTAAAACCTATCTGGGTTACCGATGCTGAGCTGCCTGCCAAGAGGGATCGGATGCTGTGGCAGTTTGCTCGCTTTCACGACGGCGGTGTTGCGTGGTTAAAAATAGAAAATGAATGACTGTTTTTATTAGCAGATACTGCTTATGCATCCCGGTGAAATGAGTAAATAAGAGCGCTGTTATGAGCGCGGGCGGAATGTTTGCAGAGATTCATCTCTTTGAATTCACTGAGCTGTAAAAGTGGCATCTCTTCCCTGCGAGCAAAACTGCATCTAGTCAGCGAGGTATTGAGAAACATCTTGCGGGATGAAGACAATATCACTGACAGAGGGAACATGTCTCTCTGGACTATACAATTATGTTTCGCCGTGGAATGCAAGGATTTTGATATGATGTAAGTTTGTTTTGTGCTCCCAGGCATCACGCGGGCCTCGTTGTCTTTCGAGTTTTTCGTGGCAGCGAGACTTCATGCTGCAGAAAGGCTTACTCTCCATCCGTCCGTTTTCATCCACTTTTACATTACTGGGGGCAGCAGTCTCCACAACTGCCACCCAAATCACGGTGCAGTAGATAGAGGTTTAAAAAGATTGGTGGTTGAGTAAAGTGGAAATAGCCAGGAAATAGTCAGAAAGGAATTCAACAACCAAGATTTTACACCTCATGTTTTTGGGTATTACAGTTTGTAGATACCTCTGGTATTATTTGCTGTACTCATAGAAACACAAGAGACCCCAGGACTGTATCTTGTGTAACACCAATCTCAATAAATGACTAAAATGCATTTAACAAACCATCCATCTTCACCCGCTTATCAATTGCTGGGTTGGGTTGCTGAGCTGTCTCCACAACTGCTGCCCAAATCACATTGCACCATAGTGTACCTTCCTGCAGGTGGTGAGCCCAGTAGAAGTCAACCACCTAAACCGGGATTCAAACTTGCCCAGGAGGTGAACCCTGGAGTTTCACACCAAAGACAGTGGCATTGCTTCTGACATTGCCCCTGATGTGCAGGTCGGCAGAGCTCGATGCTGGATGAAGTCCAGTGCACCAACATCTGAGGTGCCTGACGTTATCTCCTGGGACAAAGGCCAGCACTCATCAAGGTCTTCAAGGGGTTTGAATAAGGGACACCCCGAGTCTGACCATGGTCTCTGAAGCCCCTCACTACTACAGGGGTTACTTCACATCTCCAGTAACAAGACTTGCTTAGACTCAACCCACATACTGTACCATGATGTGAGCTATCTTTGAAAATAACCTTGAGAAAATAGGACGGAAGTTTTTTTTTTCTTCTTCTTCTTCTTTTCCCTTCTCTATATTAAGACCAGAAGATTTCACCTCTCCTGAGAACTTGTCATCAGCACTAACTGTGCTGATGACTGCCCACTTAAGCCTATGAAAGAGCAACAAAGCAATTCATAGTTAATGATTTGCTTAATGTTCTGTTAGAGCTCTGAGTTAAACAGTAGTTAGAATAGAAATATGGAACATTATTTTAAATCATCTTACTTTTTCAACTTGAGAACTGCCATCCATGATCTCCAGGACCTCCCAGGTGACCTAAATGATCTGGACTTCTGTCTGGGGCGTAAAAATGCTGCGTACAGTTCGAGGGCCACCACCCACACTATCATTTCACCAAAGGGCCACGTCAGCTTTCAGTGTTCACTACCAAAGAAAATAAAAAAAATTGTAAAAAAATCTGTTTTTGACAAAGTTTGTGTAATACACTACTGAACCAGAAGGGGTCTGTGATTCAGGATTTAGCATAAAATCTATAACAAGACTGGGCAAACTAAGGCCCGGGGGCTGGGTGTGGCCCTTTTGGCATTATAATCCGGCCCGCCAGTTTTTTTCAAATTACACTTTTTATTTATATTATTGTTATCCTTCTACCTTTTCCCTGCAAAGCCAGCATTTCCCCAATAGGTGGTCTAAAGAGGCTTAAAGCGTTTTGCCTTTAATCGGCACTTTACTCATCATTTATCTTAGCTCATGGAAATAGTTCATACTCAATCTTTCGAATCCTGCCCTGGCCCATGACTCAAATTTTAGTATCACATGTGGCCCCGCGAGACAAAATAATTGCCCAGGTCTATAGAAAATAAAACTTACCATGTATTTACTAGCCCACAATGCTATACATACAGTACATCAATCTGCGAAAAATAGATTTACTGTGATGATGTCAAGTTCAGATCATTACTGTTGTATTATTTTTTGTGTTTGGGTATTACAGTTTGTAGATACCTCTGGTATTATTTGCTGTACTCATAAAAACACAAGAGCCCCAGGACTGTATCTTGTGTAACACCAATCTCAATAAATGACTAAAATGCAAACCATTCATCTTCACCCGCAGGTCTATAGAAAATAAAACTTACCATATATTTACTAGCCCGCAATGCTATACTGTAGTACAGTACAGTACATCAATCTGCCAAAAATAGATTTACTGTGATGATGTCAGGTTCAGATCAATACTGTTGTATTATTTTTTGATCCACAACGCATCCCGTGAACACATCTTGTTGGCCAAGCTAACATTCAACTTTCACATCAAGGTGGGGGCCGCAAAATATCTTTCCACAGACCACAAATGGCCTCACGAGCCATGAGTTTGAGACCCCTATTTTATGGCATTTCTGCTACGTGACACCTTGTGTACATATCGCACAGCTCCATCTTGTACACCAGCCTTCCCCAAAAAATTCCTTACTTCACTCCACTTTCCAAAGCCCACCAGTGTTGCCCTCTGCCCCGGACTGCCTGCAGCTCTGTGATGCCTGCCATGAAATATTTACTATACCATGAGTCATGTTCACAGTGCAACCCGGGCTGTGTCTGACTAGGCTGTTCCCAGATCAGATCCGACTAAGAGGAGTTCCTGTTCACTTTGATCCCCTGCTGGGCCTCCTGACTAAAGCTTGTCTCTTCCTGTGTGGAGCTGTTTCCATTTGCACGGCTCTTTTTATTCTCACTGTCACTCTCTTATCACCACTTCAGTCTTTCTACCTTAAATCATCATTGACAAGTTCTTTTCTTCAAATAAATCATGAGTGGTGTGTGAAGGGATATCATTTGCAACAAGAGGAAGTTTCAAGCACCTTATCTGTAATACAAGCAGCTGTCTATTGGCCTTGATTCCGTCTCAGTACAAATGGATTTTTATATTTGAACTTTGATTAAATAGATCTTTACTCCTCATATACACCTTTTTATTTGTATTTTTTGCTTTCCTGCACAATAAACCTTGCACAGAATCCCTGTAGGGATGGACCACATCATTGGTTGAATCACTGCATTGACACCGGCTGTTTTGATGGACAGGACAGTATGGTTTTTGTCCCAGTAATAGTCTATTTGTGTCACCCATTCCCTGACAGTTCCAGTTCCTCACTGCTCACCACTCAGCAGCGCCAGCAACCTTTTTATTTACTTCTAAAAAGCTTTTTTACCATCTACTGTTGGAAGATATGAAGTGCTATATATTTTATTTTCTACCACTAAGTAATTGGTCTACATCTATGGTTCTTGTTCCGTACAGGGAGTCGACTAACGCCCTGCTTTCTCAGGGAATGTTCTTCAGGGGAATAACTTGTTCTTTTCAGGGCCGGAAGAACTGTCCAAAAATACAGCACTCTAATTCTGGCCCATTTAAAGTTAGTGGGTCGTTAGACTTTATGACCTGCTTTGCATCAAGGGCAAATCAGTTCAAATGGGTCTTACAGCCAGGAAACAGTGAAGAGGAAATATAGATATTACAGTTACAGATTTCACAGGTAGTCATTTTATGTTATACAAATGTTAAAGTGGAATGAGATAGAATTGACCCACATTCGGTGTCCAAAAGGCTTCCTGGAGATCAATGTCAGGTTTACAAGATGTTTTAATCGTCAAATTAATTGTCCGACAGGCTTTTATTTTGGTTTGAAACTTCCTCTGATGTTTTTTTTTTTTTTAAGTCAGCCCTATGGTTTCCTTATTGGTGCATTTACTTTGAAGTTCTTCCTGTTTTTGTGTCAGCCATCTTAAAAGAGGAAATGAATACATCACCATGCTTGCAGGATCTAATGTTTGTCAACATGTAGTGACAGAAATTCCTTGTGAGAAGGTATGAATGTCTTTATTTTTCCTTTTTGTAACTGTTAAAAAGAGGTTTACAAATGAGAAGGAGCAAGTTGCTCCGAGCAACAGTTGTCAAAGTGTATTGGTGGTAGGAAACATACATCGCATTATCTTGTGTTTGTTTAATGCAGCTTTTTTCAAGCCTTGTTTAATTTTCTTAACACTTAAATGTCACAAACAAAACAAACACTTTGACGGCCACAACTGATGTCAAAGTCAGCTTTTCTGTACATTTATTTACATTTACTAGACAAGGGAATCTAGTAAAAGATTTGACAACAAAGTACAAACATTCTGGTTCAGGGGTCTCAAACTCGTGGCCCGTGGGCCACTTGCGGCCCATGGAATGATGTTTTGCGGCCCCCACGTGAAAGTTTTATTTATAATAATATTTTCAAGACTTGTTCTCCACATTTTACGGTTAATCCTATAGTTCTCAAATCCCTGATCCACAGCCTCCTTCTGGTTCAATGTTGTATTACACAAAATTTATAGAAAACTGATTTTTTTCTTTTGTATTGAACACTGAAAGCTGACGAGGTTTCAAGACTTTAACCTTGACCTGCCTGACTGAGAAACTTTGTTGACAGGATGTGTAAACAGTATGCAAGTGTAAATAACTAAACAGAACTAGTGTACGATACAGTCCAGTCCAATCAGAACACCTGTTTTTTCTGTGTTTACACACTCCAAAATTAGCATTAGCCAATTAGATGTGTTGATAAAGTTGTTGATGTCTTATGGTGTATATAAGTCTAAAGATGAATCTGCCAACAAAACACTGGACCTACTTTTGCACAGGGTAGTTTTTCAGTCGATATTTCTTTTGATGATTTTCTAGACGACAAAACTCCAATAACTCTCCGTCTCTGGTTCCTATCCACACAATACACACAATTAAGTGAATAAGTGGCCGATATTGAACCATGAACATAAAAGTCGATGGAAACTCGTGACTGTGCTCCCTGTACTCGGAACAAGCGAAACGACGCTGTTTGCCTAAGAGAGCCGGGGTTGGTTATTGAATTTGGCCCTGGTCTGGCTGGAGAATTGAGATGTTAGTGCAAGCTGTTAACAGACAGCATAATCAATGATGGACAAACATCAGGAGGTCTCAGTGGGGACGCTCATCTGCTTTGGAAACTCAGTGACAGCGTGCGGTTTCCCTGAAGACAAACATAAAAGATCACACCAACATTTTCACAAGCGCCAAAAACATTTTCTGCTGCTGTGACAAATTAGGACCAACCAGCTTCTCCACCCACTTTGTGAATTGGTCTTTAAAAAAAAAAATCAGCCTTATATTTGTTTAACGTCTGTAATGGCACACAGCTATGTAAATATCATTATGAGTAAATGGCTGTAAGGAGAGCAATGTGGAGCAGTCTCTCCAACACTGCCAGGCAGAAGAGTTGTTTTTTTTTTTTTTTTTTGACACCTGCTGCCCTTGGGAGAAACCGGAGGTCCTTAAAGAGAACGTCTTCTAATAGAACCAATTAACCACTCTAATAAGTTCTATAGTCGGCACCAGTGAAAGCACATTTGGTGACAGTTAAGACCAATCGAAGAGACTTGCAGTTAAAAGACCATTTCTGTCTGCAGGGCTTTGACACTGTCCTACTGTGGTTTAGTGTGGACATTTTTGGACATGTGGACATCACAAATTTCTGTTTATTTTTCTGTATTTACATCAGTCATTCAATCATTAAACTCCATGACCAGACATTTCCAGGCAATCTATTTCACTTCCAGGTCATCTCAACCTAAAGAGTGTAAATTCCAGTTTAATGTTTGATCAATATATATATATATATATATATATATATATATACACACACATATATATTTCAATACAACATATGTATATGTATATGTATATATATTTCAATACAACTTCAACTTTATTTTGTTTAAAGTGTCAAATCAAAACAATCGTTGTTCCAGGGCATTTTACAAACACATATATAAAATAAATAAGATACAGTTTATAAAACGGGAAAATGGGAAAAAGTAGCACTGTCCTTATAGACCCTCACACCGGGTGAGGAACAACTCCCAAAAACCCAGTTATATGTAATTGCAGTTACAGGAACTTTTGCATTTATGCACTGAAAGGTTCTGTGAGTTTCATATATAGTAGTGTTAGTAGGTAGTAGTTTCTCTTTCCCACTCCTGTTGTTGTTGGTGAATGGGTCGATGACAGGACTAGAACGACCAGGATCAAAACTTCATATCACTACTGACATTATACGACTACTGGAAAAAACTTCAACTGTGTTGTACCGTTCTACTTGTTTTATCTTATTGTATTTTTATGCTCTTTCTTATGCTTTTATGTCTGTTTGTCCAGGGAGTGGATCCCTGTCCTGTGGTTCTCCCTAAGGGTTTCTTCTGGTTTTCTTTTCCCCGTTAAGGACTGTCTAAGGACAGAGGATGTTACCAACCCTGTGAAGCCCTATATGATCAAATCAGATTTGTAAATGTGGGCTTTAAAAATAAAATTTGATCGTTTGATTTGATGTATAGTAATGGAAATCCCCAGAACTCAATTAAACTTTGCATTGGCAAACACCATTCTGCATATTCTATACGACAGAGAACACACACAGATGGAGAAAGTGTGTGTTACTGTCTGTTCAAGATGCCATACTTGACATAATGCATCCTTGTTGGCAGTAGACCAAACATTTGAGTGCAGCTTGGCAATAGCTGTGCATGGTATCTGCTGTACTTGGCCGCAGTAGTCAGTACTTTTGGCTTTATTTTTAGTAGAATGCCGTGTTACAGTTTTTGTGGTGGTAACTGTAGCCGAGGACAGCGGCAGAATGTCTGATCATTTGAGTGGCATGAAAGTTTATGGCATTTCTGCTGACATGCAAGAAAAGCTATTTGTATTGATTGTTTTGAATTACGTTGCAAATAGAACGGGGAGGTCACAGTGGACGTCCCCGTCTGTCTGTCCCTCCATTAATCCATCAATATTTGATTTTTTTTTATATGTTTGTTGATATTGATATTGAATGGTTGGCATAGAAAAAGGTTTTGTGAACACTATCAATCTGCCAGTCAATTCCATAGGCTTCATTTTCTTCTTTTTTTCTTTCAACTTGTCCCTTTTTTCAGAGGTTGCCACAGCGAGTCAACAATTTCCATCTCACCCTGTCCTCTGTATCCTCAACCTTGACTCCAACTACCTCCATGTCCTTTCATCAATCTCCTCTTCGTCTCCTACTCGGTAGCTCCATCTCTAGGATCATTCTTCTACCAATGTATCCACTGTCCCTCCTCTGGACATGTCCAAACCATCCTATTATAGCTTCTGTACATCTGCTTATCCAAGGAAAAGAATCAACGCATGCAATCGACTCTTAGTCTTCGAATCTTAGTCCTTACTTCACGAACTGCATGGCTTTGGAATAAAGCAAAAATCTGTCTTCTAAGAATGGATATGTACTGTATATCAGTCCGTTTGTCCATCTGTGTATCTATCCATGCATCCCTGTCCAAAGACCTCAAAATCTGAAATACTTTGGATTCTAAGCTGAAATATATTACATGTGGCAGGGAGAGGATTTCAAAGTACTACTTAATAAGGAACTTGAGCTGTAATACAAGATACTTTTTTAACTTGGAGCAAAAAACTGCGAACCCCGATTCAACCTGAGGACTGTCTTCCTCGAAGGTGTCAAACCTAGAGTCTTCTGACAATCTTCAAGATATAACATCAGGGAGTAACACTGTATTATTTGTTTTTTTGTTTTTTTTTTACTACAGTGTATATATTGTCAGGGTATCACAATAGATGCGTTCAAGGTCAGCTCTTACCCGGACCTGATTTACCTTGTCAGTATTCCAGGCACCCCTGAAGACGCTGGCAGGAGTTTTTGCTTGGCAGATACGTCCTCGGCCCGACAGGACACATGGATGAGACGCTCTTTGAATAGTGGATTCTATCAACCTGCGGTCAGCATTCTGCGAGCGTCTCTTCCAGCTAAATGCTCTTCCTCTGCTCTGCCTTTAAAGCCTTCTGACAGGAAGGATGTGATATTGCACCTGGCCTCTTTCAAAACTCTCTCCATCGCTCTTCCCTCTCTCCTGCTCTTCTCCTCTTCGCTGCCTGATGTGGATCTGATCAACCTTTACTAACTGTTAAGTCCTTTCTTCACCATAATCCCATAGTATTGTTAATATTGTTAGTATAACTGCAAATCGTGTAACATTTGTATTGTATAGTACATTTAACAAAATTGGAATTTGTAAAGAAATTAGGTCATTTTATTTTTTTTAGGATTTGATGGACTGGAACACTTTGATTTATGTCCTTTTGCTAATTTTTTTTACAGAAAATGTTAGGAAAAGATTAATATTGTGAGATTCTCTATGTAAAATGTCGCTCATCAACACATGCTGATTAGTAGCAACAATTAGAATTGTTGATAATCTTTTATTTTTAGAATTCAACCAAACAAAGTTCATTTGTTCTCGTATTTATAAAAAAAAACTAAATTATTTCTTTTTCATCCAAGAAACCAGCCACTACGGAGCACAAGCCAGTGTTTTTTTTTAGTGCCAGTCCCAGTCTAAATAAATGGTGAGGGTTGCATCACAAAGGGCATTCGGCGTAAAAAAACTTTGGCCAAATCAAAAATGCGAGACAACAAAAATTTCCATACCGCATCAGTCGGGGCCCGGGTTAAGATGGAAATTGTTGACTCGCTGTGGCAACCCTTGAGAAAAGGGACAAGCAGAAAGGAAAATATTTGTTTTGTCATCCAAGGCAGTAAAAAAAATAATGAAAATTTGATATGATGCCTTTCATTAGACGTGTGTTGCACTGGAAGACTGTGCGTCAGCCTTTGTGACGATGTCGAAAACCTTGAAAACGGAGCTTTGAACTGATCTTAAAACAAGAGTCTTGTTCCTGCCCAGAGCAGATGGAGACTTAATTCAGGGTTAAATTTACACCATGTGTTTGTAGTGTATACCATTCCATTCATTTAATGACTGGATGGTGTTCAGTTCCAGCTTCTCTTTTTTTTTTCCTGCAAGGCCAGATTTAGTTACAGCCTTGTTTGTGTTTTAATTATTGATTCTCATCCGTTTCAATTAATTGTCAGCGATCCTCCCCCTGCTCAGTGATTAGGGATTCACCACGGCATTGCCTGTCAGTGTTCGGTCTGTGTAGCGTACATGTGTGCAGTGGATCAGTGGTAGTTGTCCAGCGTGAAGCCCGGTCTTGTCTTGTGGCGATGGGAGCGTGCGGGGAAAAGAGCGGGCAGATTAAAGCAGCTTTGTCTATGCATAAGTGGATTATCAGCAGGTAGAGTGCTCCCTGTGCTTCTGCAGCGATTGTGTTAGTGCATTTCCTGCCTGGCCACAGAGAGGACCATCTGCCATTTAGCTCTGATGGATGGTCACAAGCAGACGTCAGGCTCCTGTATGCAGGGCACACGCTGAATCCTGATCAGACCGTTGGATCATATTAGCAGAACCCTTTCGCGTTGACCCTGAGAGCATCTGCGTCCTGCTGCTGGACTTCACACGTCCGCTCCCGTGCAGACAAGGTGGCAGCAAACTGAGTTATTTGTCCAAAAAAAAAAAAAAAAAAAAAAAAAAACGTATGGCACAACTACAGACCTACGCCTGGGTGGACTTTTTAAGGTGCTTCATTATTGGTGGGCACTGCGGCCGTTGCTCATTGCATGGTTGACCGGGCTGGTTTTATTTTGACTGGCAATACAGGGACGGAGCTGTGCCAGTTACTAAAAGGATTATGTGACTTGAAGCATAAGAACGCAGAGTGGCAGCGTGCAGTATGTCCACTTCTTGGAGGACAAGAAAAGACAATGGAAAAATCAACAGCAGTGCCTCAAAATCTCTTCTTTTTATGTTTTGAAATTGTCTCGGCAACGATGGAGTTTTCTGACCACAAAGCAAATATTATCGTATTATAAAGATGTCCAAATATTGGCCGTATTTTATTTTTTTTTTTGTCACTTGTTAAACAGATTGACATGCTTAAAAAATTAATCATTCTCCAGTGTATTCCTGAATGTACCTCATCCCAGCGTCCAATAATAGATCTTACATAACGTCATGATGACAAGCAGTGATGGATGATTAAATTAGGAGATTAAATAGCTCATCTTTTATCATCAGTCAAACTCACTGAAAGTATGACTTTAAATTTGGGGGAGGGGTTGGTGTTGTATGTCGTATCAGCAGATCTTCTTCTTTTCCTTTCAGCCTGTCCCTTTTTTCAGTGGTTGCCACAGTGAGTCAACAATGTCCATCTCACTCTGTCCATCGTATCCTCTACTACCTCCATGTCCTCTTTCATTAAATCCATAAATCTCATCCCCTCCTCTTTGTCTCCTACCTTGTAGCTCCATTTCTTGTATCATTGGGACAGTTGTCTTCTGAAGATGTCCAAACTATCTTAATCTTGCTTATCAAGTTTTTTTTTCTTTTTTTTTCCTTTAACAGTAGCTACAGTCGAGGAAATGATCCTTAGACCACTTTCTCCAAATTCTTGTTCATTCTTATGCTAGGTGTCACTAAAGATTCATCAGTTTGGACAAATTTATGTATTACATCAATAACTATGGCATTGAACTGCCAAAAAAAGTGCCTTTCTGTGTTTTTGTGTATTCGTTGTATTCTTCAGGTAACATACCTTTAGTGGTACCAGGCATTAAGATAAAGATATTGTGTAAAAAAAAAAAAATAAAAAAAAAATGGAATATTTCATGACTGTACATTTAAAAAAAGACCTATAGTTGATTTGGTTCAGTGGTACGGACAATGATGGACCATCCAGCTTCTGACTCTGGTAAATAAATGAGGTGTCATGACAGACAGGTGGCGCTAAACCAATCAGTCACGATGTACAGTAGAGCTGCGACATCTTATGGGCTCATTGATTTACACTAGGTTTAGATTTAATGTCCTGTTATAGACTACGGGGATTTACGCTGGGCTTTTAAACTGAATATTTTGTATTAAAAACATTAATCTTTTCTTCATGTAAAGATCATATTCTTCTGTGAATAAACCGTCCATGTGGGGAACATCAGTGTTTAAAAACAGACACAGGTTGAAGTGTGTGAAAGATAGAGACTCATCCATTGTTGCAGGCATGATCTCAGCCTGATGAGAATCCCTGATTAACAACCAATAGGCAGGTGGAGAAGAAAGAGTCCATCTCCTCCTGACAGCTACCCCCAGCCACTCATCACTTTATCTTATCTGGGCTGTCAAGAAACAAAGTGCATGGTAGGGATGGCGGACAATGTCCTCTGCGGTGGACGGGACGTTGTCACTCTGGTCACTAATACGTACGCTCGCGCGTGTTGGCTGTCATTAAAGGCTGCTGGAAATGTATGAAGTGAGAAGGACAATCTCCCAAAGCTGGGGATCTGAAAAGGAAGGTTCCGGCAATTTCATTGAGGGTAAAAGTAAATAATAAGACGTATTTCTCAGATGTCTTGCTCAGCTGATCAGGATGTAGCCTCGTCAAACCCTCCAGACCACGCATGGGCAAACTAAGGCCAGAGGGCCGGATGCGGCCCGTTGGGCTTTTAGATGCGGCCCGCCAACCTTAACCAAATTACATAACTTATCTATATTATCATCATCCTTCTGCCTTTTCCCTGCAATAATGCACTTCCCCAGTAGATGGCGTCATGAGGGGAATTGGAAATGTTGAATTTTCTGTTTTATACATGATGTTTATATGCCATTTATCTTTGTTTAAATGAATGATTCATCTTTCTGCTCATGACTCGGCCCCCGTGTCCAATTTTGGGACCAATTGTGGCGAGTCAAAAAGTTTGCCCTCGTCTGCTCCAGACCCTAAAAACGATTATCTTGTCGACCAGTGTTCCTCAACCTTTTTTGCCCCAGGGACCAATTAAATGTCTTGTACTTTTTCACGGACCGTTTGTTAAGTTGTGGCAGATAAATAACCCTT
Source organism: Paraplagusia blochii (assembly GCA_016785265.1). Taxonomy (NCBI): domain Eukaryota; kingdom Metazoa; phylum Chordata; class Actinopteri; order Pleuronectiformes; family Cynoglossidae; genus Paraplagusia; species Paraplagusia blochii. Next base: position 119,905 of record JAFBJS010003581.1, on the reverse strand, counting down.
AATAAAATTTAATTTCCAGTTTCTGAATTTTTTCCTACCCATAAAATCTTCCTACCCAAATTAGTTAATGCACACAACAAGGAGTTCTGAAGTGCACACAGCCTATAATTATCTGCTACCACTCATTATACAAGGTTAGAATCTTGTATCAATGACTCTGCGTCATTTTGAGTTTATTGTTATTGTCTAAATTGAGAAAATATTTCCTAATCAAATATAGTTGCATTATTGATGATGGAATCCTAGTCATTCTATTGTTCAGTTCTTTCGTTGATATGAGTATGGATCAAGTGGAAGTAATAGACAGATGGGGCCAAATGGAAACATTATTTTTCTGCAGCCCGTCACCATTTCACCCACGGACCAGTACCGGTCCCTGGCCCAGTGGTTGGGGACCACTGCTGTAGACAATAAATGAATAAATGAAGGGTCTCATCTGCTGCATGTTTTATGTATCTGCACCAGAGCAATCAGTTCCATAGGGCGGGGACACTGTCTCACCTGTCGGTTTAAGACACCAAGCGTTTGCTCAACTGTGTCTCGGAAAATCACACCATTCCCGCCCGTCAAAACACGTATAAATCTTTCAGCCTTCCATCCATTCCTTTTTGCCCCAGGCCAGTTCCTCGGTCTTCAACCTCCCACCTTGCTTTTTTACTGCCCCCTTGCTGAGCATTGGGGCACAGCTCTAATGTAAGTAAACACCTGACTGCAACCGGGTCAAATTGGTTTCTCCAGAGCGTGGATAGTAAAAGCAACACTGAAAATAAAACATTTCGGGCTATTGCTGTGAATCGTTTAAACATTTTTTTAAGTCCATTCAATTAACTTTTATTGATTTTTACTTTCGCAGAGAGAACGGGAGCCGAGCTCAGCAGCCATCCCAGATGGTTTCACCAGCCCAAATCGCCTGTGTGGAAAAAACACATTTTTTTTGGTGAGTCAAAATACCTTATATTTGCTTCCATTTTTTTTTTTTTTTTTTTTTTTGCAGTTTTGCACAGATATTTAGCAGCTGGAGAATGATGCTAGAAACATGGAAGTCTTTAGGGTTTATATCCAAATCTTCTAACCTAGTCATAGAGATTCATTCATCTTCTTCTGCTTGTCCGTTGCTGGATAGCAGGGCCACCCAAACTACATTGCACCATTAGCCTTCGTGTTGATGGTGAGCACACAAGAAGTTATGTGGGTCAGAATATGTGGGTATGGACAGAGCACCTCAGTGGCTGGTGGATTCGAACCTGAAGCCCTGAGGACCCAAGTCTGCTTCCTTAACCACTAGACCACCACTGCAGACAGTAATGGAGATAAAAAGGGAAAACTGTAACGGACAGACTTTGTCTGTATGCCATAGTGAAATACGATTAAGACATGAGTGTCCCCCACTATAAGACAGGACCTAAATGAGTTTCACTTTAATCCAGAGACGTCCGGTTGCAATTCCCGCTAATAGCTACAAAGCCTATGACAGATGGTCCATCGATTGTGAGTTAATTGTACGGTGTGTCACCAAATGCTTCAGCATGATGAGCAGGAGTTTCCCCTCTTAGTCACTGTCCAGGCACTCTAAATAAATGACAATCTATTTTGTTGATGATGTAATCAAATGCATCCTTTGGAATGGTTTTGTGGGAATGCTACGCACGCACACGCACAGGCTGACAATTCATATCGGATGATTGGGAACCAATTTTCCACGGAACGGATTCCCATTGTTAATGGACACAGTACAGAAGTGTAAGAATAAAAACATCAGGCTTGGCATTTGGAAAACGTTCCTTTCAGTGACACAGAGGTGACTCAGAAACCCGGTGACATTTCCCAGTTTTTTTTTTTTTTTTTTTCTTTCATTTCCTTCTTTTTTTTTTTTAAATTCATTTGACAGATTCACTGCGTTAAAGCCGTATAATGTCAAACCATTTAAGCAGCAGATGCAGCCGCCGCCATCTGGCCCACGAGTCCTGCAGTGAAAACAGAAGCCAGGTCAGGGTTTATAGTTCCAGAACGTAGCAGGGAAGGTTGAATGGTACTGTACCTCCTGGTGAAAATGTAGCTTAACAGTCACACCCAGCTGGCGTCCCACACCAAACTGATCTGTCCCAATCTTCTGTCCTTACCTCCCTCCCTTCCACTCCTATTTGACCCAGTGCTGCTTTCATCTGGTCCCTCCATCTACAAAGTGAAAGCTGTGCCGCTGCTGCTGGGACTCAGCCACCACTCACACACAGTGCCTATAAAATCAACCCCATCCTGTCAACCCGGCCTCTCACACACACTTTCTTCTTTCCTTTTCTGTTTCCTTCCCCTTCTCTCCAGCCCATAAACATCGAGGCTTCCATTTGGAATAAAAGACACTTTGCTATAACCGCTGTGCTGTTCATTTTCTTGGCTGAGGGATTATTGGTTATTGTCAGGCTCTAAGATCCACGCTGACAGTCCAAAGCCCCACTGACCCCCAAATCCTTTAATTTAGCAGGGTTATTTATGGACTAGGAAAAATACATCCTCCCTCTCTGCCTGCTCTGCTTTCATGATGCTGGACAGCCGGAACAGCCCTCCACACTTCTGCGCTTGGTGAGCAAGGCATTTTCTCTATGAGGCACAATCCTATTACCCCGCAACAGTCCCACGGTGGGGTCATAAGAGCTTGGTGCCCAGCCAGACGCGCAGTGCTGAGCCCTCTTTAAATGTGCTGGCTGGTTTAACAATGGTCAGAAATTCTCTAAAGAGATTTCCCCATCCAACTATTTTATATGCGGTTTACTTTTTCAAGGAGCTCTGTGTGTTTATTACATGCTCCGTTTCTTAAAGTGAGGTAACTGGAGACTGAAATGGATTAGGCTTTGGTGTCCGGGGTGGGACAGCAAAGACATCAGACCTGTCTCTGTGTACTGCTGATATGATTATGATGATGAAGATGGTATTGCTTTGCTAATAATTTCAACAGAAGGAGAAGAACTAACGGATCTGTACAGTTACAAAACCACAGACGACTCAGTGCCCTACTAATGGAAAAAATGCTGGTTATTGTAACGTATTATAAATGCTGTTAATACTGGGACCAATGTGTCTTTACATATATAAAGACATAAATTTATTATATGTATATTATATATATATATATATATACAGTATATATATGTGTGTGTATATATATACTGTATATATATACACATATATGTATATGTATATATATATACATATATATACATACATACACATATATGTGTATGTATGTATATATATATTTATACATATATACATACATGTATATATATAAATATATATGTATATTCATATTCATGTATATGTATATATATTAAACCTTTGCCACATAGGATGTTATTTCCCTGTCCCTGTTCTTCAACTATCACTTAGTGCAGGCAGGGACAAACTAGATGCAGACCGTAGAATTAGTAATGCGTCCCACCAAACCTGTCCAAATTTTATATTTGGTATAATAATAACTGGTTTTATGACTTCTGCTTTTTTCCATGCCCATGATTTTTTTCTATATATGGCATTGAGCCTGACTGACTTTAAATGTAATTCATCTTAGTTCACATGCATGCTGCATCTGTCCATCAAATCCAATTTTAGGACCAATTAAGGGGTTCAGGTGAAAAGGTTTACCCACACATCTAGTGGCATCAACTAAAAAAAATTGGCAATAATGGGAACAGAATTAACTTCAATCTTTCCAGCCAATTTGAGGTCCCAGTGGACTGCAACTGGCCCTCAGGCCGTAGTTTCCATGTAGCTGTTCTTAATTTACTGCACGAGTCATATAATATATTTCTTCATATGGTAAATATAATAGATACGTATTTTAAATGTAATACAATATTGTTTTCTGAATGAACATGAATAGAAACCTGCAAACTATCTTGGGATCCATCCATAATCCTCACACGATTACCATCACTCTTAGAGAAAAGACAGGTCGGATGTTTACTTCTGTGCTCCACCACTTCAACCCACTCTTAAAGAGACACTTGGAGATTTCAATAGTTGTCCAGCACTCGCTTCTAGGGTTCATTCAGTCAGTCTTCTGCAGCTTGATCCCTTTCAGAGTTGTGGAGAAGTCAAAGCCAATCACAGTGGAGTAAACACCGATCAATTCATCAACCATTCACTCGCACTGACAGCTGTGGTCAATTTAAAAGGTTCATTTACCAAGAGTGGCTGAAGGACCGGGAGAACATTCACGCTCCAATCGCTGAACCAAAATGATTGGCCGTAGATCCACTTAGTGGTTAAAAATAAAAAGTCACCATAATAGTCTTAGCATCTGTGACTGTCTAATATAAACAGAAAGACAATAAAACCACTTGAACGGGATGAGTCACATTTTAGAGGAAGGAGGGAGAGGCTGTGAAATCCTAATTAGGAGAATCACACAGTGTGTTGTCAACAAAAGGTGCAAAAGCTACAGGAAACCTCGGGGATGCATCGGTTGCCATGAAGTGGAGGGTGTGCACGAAACCCCCTATCTGATATTTAACTAGATGAGGAGGCTTGTAGTGACATTTAGTCCAGTGCATCATTAAGAATAGGCTTAACGTAAAAAAGCAAGATTTCATGGAAAAATGTAATATAATTACTTGACAACAGATTGTATGAGAAAACTTGCAGACTTTAAGAGATTGATAAGGAACCATTTCTGTTCTTTCCTTAACAAAAAGAGTTACACGTTATGACATTCAAGCCGACTATGGTCTCCAGGGCTTCAGGTTTGAATCCACCAGCTGCCACCAGCCTGAGGTGCTCTGAGCATAGCACTGTCCCGGACCATATAATGTCCACAAAACCCACTCTATTAATTGCTATTTTAGCTGCAAATGTCTGGTATTTGGCGCAACATCTACATAGTGTTATTCATAGCAACTATAACTACATTGTTCTAATGGTACAGCGTGTTTGCTCATTGTGTCAGAAGATGATTAGAAAACCCTTGTGCAGTCATGTTGCAGTCAACAAAAATGTAATTGCTGCAAATGGGGGATTCTGTAACAAAATCTCACAGTATGATTTGGGTGACAGTCATGGAGACTGCTGCCCCTACCACCTGGTAACCAGGATACCTGGATAAGAGGATGAAAATAATTAAATGATGCCATTCTGTAGGATATTTTTTTAGAATAATCAAGCTTCATCAAAAGCATTGCAGTTGTTAGCTTACCTCAAATGCAGAAATTGGAATAACACAACTTTACGGCACCTCTATTGCAAATTTTGTGCATTGCAAGACTTGCACTCAACAAGGATGTCAAAAAAATGCATTGAGAAACAAACTTAAAAAAAAAAATATGATTCATCTTTGCATACCGACCTAGTGCAGCGCAATATTTTGTGCTCGCCCACCCTTGACTTCCCGAGTGACGCGGCAGCTGTTCCATGCCGCTTGTCTCACAAGGCGAGCGGGAATTTACATCCGTTATTTAGCATTCGCCATGCATATACATGAGTAGACTTGAGTGGACACACTGAGACAAGTGCACCTACAGCGACACTCTCACAGCGACAGTCACTTGGCCCTGCATGCGATATTTATCCACATTGTTCTCTATGTTTATGCAAATAGACAGGGTTTCTGTGCGGCGACTGAAGAAATGCATCCTTCAATTTCCCCCGTGTGCCTTCTCTCCTGACAGGGGGTCTGACATTGATGGATATATTAAACACCGACATCCCACGTTATCCTTCTCTCTCCAACTAAACGGAAACAAATGTCACCTTTTTGGAATTGGTTCCATTCCACTCTGGCGAGGGAAGGTTATTATTTTAGAAGCCGAGTTTGACGTTGCCTTTTTGATCCGTTCCTTTGCAAATGTTCTGCACCGGCTGTTTACCTTCATGTCACGTGCATGAGATGTTTAAGTTCAATGTGTGGAAAAGACCCGTTTTTGTGTGTGTGTGTGTGTGTGTGTGTGTGTGTGTGTTGGCTTCAGTTGTCAAGGAACTTTAATAAAACAGGTAGAAGAGTGGAGGCCTGTTCCGCGAGTCAGACACCGTGTGAGCATCGGTTCCCATTCAGTCCTAATTACGTCCAGGTCAACACAACCTCCACTGGATTACCTCCATCACTCTTGCAGAGTAAGTGAGAGAATGTGAGAGAGTCTGTGGATAATTAGGGATCTGGTCCGTTTTCTTCTCCCTACTTTCCACACCTCTCCTTTACCCTTCATCATCTACATGTTTCATCAGTGGGGTTTTCTCTAATTACTCAGGCAGCGCCCCCAACTGCTTCTCCAACCACAATCAGCAGCAGGCAGGGTGTTTGAGGAGATGGAGTAATCCTGAGAACAGTGTGAGTTTGAATTAATGGCTCATATTAGCAATTCTACAGAATAGAGAGAATGAGTGAAGGGGTCGTTGTGGGACCTGCCACATATATATGCACTTTGCAGTTAGCAGTTACCCCTGCTCTCAATGCCTGCATGGTGCAACTGGGGCAAATGTTTGCACAGCAGCGATTTGGCCTACAGAAACATCGTGTTTCGAAGAGGCGTGTAATCGCAGCTCCAGCAGAAAGTGATGACAATCTTGAGGTAACCAAAAAAAACGTTTCCATGTATGAGTCAGCGACCATTTAGAATGTTGAAATGACGTCGAAATGTGTCAGTGCTCGGGTTACATTCTAGGTGCCATTTTTTTTTTTTTACCCAGGATTGAAACTACAATGTTATAAGGAAGGAAGGAAGGAAAAGGAAAGGAAGCAAAGCTCCTTGTCATTGTGACATTGTGATTCACACCACTGCACACAACAAAAGGTGACTTCTGCATTTAACCCATCAGCAAAGTGGGCAGTTTTGAGCACCCGGGGAGATGTGAGTGGGGACGCAGCCATGCTCAGTGGACATCATCATCATCAGTGGAGATAATCGATAAAATCTAGTGACTATTATTATCGTCCTGATATCAGCAAACCTACTAGCTGAGATCGTATTCGGAAATAATTCGGCCTATCAGATATGAGCAAAATGTTGGGGCGGATGATAGTTACCTCATTGTATCCATTTATCTCTATTCATCCATCATTTTCATCTGCTTATCCGTTACTGAGTCACAGGGTTAGTAGTCTCCACATTCACCACCCAGATGACATTGCACTACACCATATGTTCCTGCAGGTGGTGAGTCCACTGGCGGTAGCGGTAGCCCCAACTGGGATTTGACCTCGCCCAGCAGGCAAACCTTGCAGTCACAAACCTTGAGACATTGATTGGGGGCCATGCCAAAGGCACTGCAACTTACCTTACCTACCTTACCTTCTTACCTTATTTGTCTAGTTCTAGGACATGCAGTGACAAGTGGACATCTTAGGGCACCAAGATCCCTTGGTCCCTTGAATTGAGGATTATATTCTACCAATGATATTTCTCATTGACTGGACTCAAGGTCCAATTGTTCAGGGACAGTTCTTGGAAAATTTATGTTCACTCATTCTTTAGCTTTTATCTGCTTATCTGTTACCAGGAAACAGGGACAGCAGTCTTCGCTACTGCCACCCAACCACAGCACCAATTTTGGTGGATTGGGGTCCACTGGAAGTTTTTTTGGTCTGGGACGGTGCTTTGCTCAGAGCACCTGAGAGACAACTTGGCAGCTGGTGGATTTGAACCTGAAGTGTGGACACAAGTCCACTTCCTTAACCATTAGGCCGCCACTGCCAAATTTGGACGTATACTGGTAAAATATTCAGTGATACTCTCAGAATTGTTTTCGGGATGGTAATATTATTCAAACTTTAATTAAAATTTCAGGATTTTAGGGACTGGATACCAAAATCTTACTAACTCAAACGACAATAGTTGGAATTAAAACATTTATAGCAGAGACTGTTTATCAAATCTGAATCTAACCATCTACATAACCCACTGGTCTTGGATGATAAGACGGTAATTTAATGGAAAAGTGCGATGTTCTTTGCTAAATGGTGATTCAACAACTAAAGAGCCAGAACTGCCCAGCACAGCTCTTTGTTTTGGCACCTAGAGCCATTTTCTTGCATTATAACCTGTAAATTTCTTCAGTTTTTCCCTGATGTTCCTGTTCTTTCTTTTTCTAAGTCACTGTTATCCTTTTAGTCACATGTAGCACGGGCAGAAAAATACTCTGGTGGTAATCTTTTTCTAGTCGAACACAGGCAGACCCCCTTTTTTTTTAACTGTACAGCTTATTTTCTGCAGAGATTAGGTTGTAAGAATTCATTGGCCCCGACTTTGGCTGCGGCTGAATAAAATGAAAACATGAAAGCTGCGTATCGAGCCATGTGAGCAGCGCGGCAATGGAAGTCCCATTACTTTACATCGCTATTGACCCTGCGATTCTCCTCTGACCAAGAATTTTTCTTCTCAGAAAGAGCTACCAGAAACCCCCCCACTCGGCATTCCTACTCAGGGAACCAATAAGAAGCATGTCATTCATTCTTATGAATAAAAATGGATCTCATAATGGAAGTTTATATGTGGGAGATGTAATTCCGCTGTCATTTCTGCTTCTCAAAGCTCAGTGTATATAACACCAGAGAAATATCAGTCAGATCCCACAGGAGAAATTTCATTCCCACACAGCCCATGGTCCGGCAACATCCACAGAATATGAAACCTGCCAGCAGGAATGGATGGAAACAAAATTGCCACTGGGTGTAATAGGAAGCCCTATTAAAAACATACAGCAATCTTGGGAGGAGTTAGTGTGGTTACAAGGTCACGGTGGAAACCAACCTAATTTACTCCAACCAGTAATATTGTTCGGAAAGCACCTAGAGAACAGTCTGGTGTAGAAAGACAGATTTGATGTTTTTATATCATTTCTAATTTTAAATTGCTTTTGTGCAACCACAAACCAGCCTCATCGTAAAAAAAAAAAAAAAATGAAAGAGAGAGGGAGAGCGGGAGAGAGACGGATCACTACAGAGAGTTTGTTTTATACAATGCAGAACACAGGGGATTAACAAAGCACCGTATTAACCTTCAGGTGCATCTAATTGTTGGGAAATTGAATGCAGCTCTCACTGAAGGAGAATCAATATATCGAGCCGGGTGCTTTACAACCTCTAATCCTGCAAATCTTCGTGAGGTTCTGAAGTGCAGTATTGAATATGTGAATTACTTGGAGTGCACTGCTTAAGCATAATATATGTAATGCATCTGGTTTTCGCCCACATGGGCTCTTACAACTGTGTGTTGATTTTTCAAGCTCAGTCGACCTTTTCTCCAATCAGGATATATATGCTGGCGCAGCCACGGACTGGAGCCTGAGCACGGAACCTTTGAGCTGGATCTGATGCTGCTCTTGTTTCCATAAACCAAGGTAAAACCCATCATCAAGGACTGGGGTGATCTCAATAGTAACAATAAAACAATCACAGATAAAGAAGCTATTCATTGTCTATGTGTGGTGTAGAATACAAAATCGGTGAAGCAGAATAACACAATATCATGCTAATATCAGGCTATAACATAAGGGTTTTAGTATTTATATATTTATTTTTTTTCTTTCCTTAGTAACAAGAATCATTGTGTGATACAGTGGTTGATTCCTAACCAACTGGATTTAACTGTGTTGTGAAGATCATCATGTGAACCATAGAAGATATTCAATTTCACTGAATTGGTCTCAACACAATTAACACAATTTGTTGTTGTTGGTCTGGCAAATGAGAAAGAAAAACACTTCCACTTAATGGTACGAATGGGTATATCAGGTAAAAAAGACTACACCTAAAGTGGTTATAAAAGATCAATGTCTTTCTTGCATTCCTGAAAGTATGAGTGTCTAAAACAACTGAACAGATTTGGAATTTTTGCACTAAGTAAATTGAAAAACAACAAAAAAAAAAATCCAATAAAAAATAAATAATCCATAAAAAAAATCTATTAAAAAAAGAAAAAATCCATTCAATTATGGGCTGTGAAATTTCTAGTTTATATGCCAGAGTTCATACAAAAAAAAAAAAAAATGTCCAATGTTAAAATTGCAAAGAGGAATTTGACACAGTTATTGTTTCATATTGTACCATTGTACTGTAGGAAGTTGTGGCCCAGTGGTTAAGGAAACACACTTAGGTCTGCAGGGTTTCAGGTTCAAATCCACCAGCTACCAGGTTGCCTCTGAGGTCCTCTGAGCATAGCACCGTCCAGACCCACATAACTCACCACCCAACAGTCAAGTAGATGAAGAAGAATAAATGTATCCATTCAACTCTGTCTACATCCTTATTTTAAAAGTTTCTCTTTTAACTACTTAAAGTCGTCCCCCCTAAAATGTTCACTCTTATCATCTTAAAGGTTTATTATGTTGAAGGAAATAAAAATTCCCTAATATCACTAACTCTCCCTTAAAATATTATCATTTTGACCTGTCCACTGACCAGTGACACGTCTGTAAGAAAGACAAAGAAAGACAATCGTTTCGTAAACGATGTAGAGAAAGGGCCTTTCAGAAAACACATCTTCTAACTTCATGCTCTGATCACCTTGGACTCTCATTTCCTCAGTATTCACGGTCCATAACTGGTCCAAACCAGTGAGGAAAGTATTCTGTCTTTTTCATGATCGTCCACTACCTGTCCTCCAAACTGCACAAACTCTGTCCCTCCAAACTATTCGGCCATAGCAGAACGTTTCTTTGTGACCCGGTCCATTCTGTTTAATCCCTCCTAAAATATCTTTGTATCTCACCACAAGGTTAAGCTGTTTTCTCTCTGGAAAGTTCAGGGTATGTGGCCTCGCTATCATTCATCATAGCAGATCTCACTAAAGCTCAATCAACCTCCAATCTGTGCAGGTATTTGAGTTAAGTTTTTGCACCTTATTGTCCCCATGTAGACCAAAATGTCTCTTTATCTGGTACTTCTGCTTCCCTCACTGTGTTAAACCCTGATGGTACTTGGACTCACTTCAGAGACAAAAATGAATCCTATCTCTTGGTTCTTTTTTTTTTTTTTTAAACGTGCAAAGTTGTTATACGGAACATTTCATTTCTAATTTCTTGCCATTCAGAAATAGAAGATTTTGGTCTCTTTCATTTCTTTAATCCACTGAGTCGTCTAATCTGTGCCTGCTGGGGATTGGCCAAAACCTTTTATTCCTTTACCTGCCTCCATTCAGAGCTCACTGTGTCACTCGTCATCTGCATTCAAGTCTGTTATTGAGAACTCAGCTCTCACCCCTCCGCCCCCCAGGCCTGTCTCTTTGTCTTTAGCAGTGCGATTGAATAAGTGTGACACCTGGCATGGATCCTCGGCTGTAATAGCACTTGTCTTTATCCAGTCCTCTCTATTAGAATAATAGACTACTAATGAAATATCACCCAACTTTTCTTTTTTTTTTTTCCTGTGTGTAGCTCAAAGATAGAAACAGGCCTTGTGTTCGAGACCTCAATGACTTTGCTGTTTGAAAGGTTGGGTTTAAATAGTCTCTAATGACACCGGGAAACTGCAGACTGACTGTGGCATTCACACACTGTACGTGTCAATGAACAAATTAGGTTTTTCTTTTTTTTTGAGGACACAAACGCTGAAATCATGTAAATGTAACGTTAAATACCCCTCTGCCATGTGGCGGTTGATGTCGAGAGGCGATACACTAGACCTTGTCAGAGTGACACCGGGTGTAAGTGTTCGCCGCTTTTCACTAAAGGAACAGCGAAGCGTGTTGGAAAGACGGCATTCTCACGGCGGTTAACAGTTTCGCATTGTCATATATAATGCATTTTATGCACCTTTTGTTATGCAAAACAGGTCGGATGAAAAGAATTTCATCATTGAGAAATGGGATTCCGGCTGCCCCTCCTCCTGATGGTTATGAGTGTTGCTGGAGGAGCAGCTCTGCTCGCTGCTGGAAAATCCCCTCCACTCCAATCTTGTTGAGCTCTGATGTACTTGCCCTTTTGATATTTCGTGTGTGCTTTCCCATTGCAATCAGGATATGGGTACGGTTGGATGTGGTTCGGGCGGAGGGATCGTACGGAGCCTGCAATGCTTGTGTTCAGACGATATCATTTTCATCATAAATGTAAGAACTGTGATACCAACTCAAGATGGAAAATATAAAAATACAGAAACAGTAGTGGTGTTACCACTGAAAGGACAGTATATTACCCACCCATTACCAATGAACATGTAGTGCCTAACTCCCTAAAATATTCCTTCAGTGTGACTAAAGTGTTTCTTTAGATAAATGGACCTTACATTAAAAAAAATGTAATGTCCAGTTGCCTCTATAACCCTGTACCTTTGGTGGTACCACGCATAAATTGAACAAGAAGTTGAAGAAAGCAGCAGAGCGTATAAGTATAAACCCTGAATTTTTCCTTTTTGGATCATTTTATTTGTCCTATCCGACTTTTTGACATGAATAGTACAATAACTGCTTTAGCAGTGGGTGTAGTTTAGTATTCAGGATTTTTTTTTTCTTCTCTTTCTCTCATAATATATGTTCAGATTCAGATAAATGTATGTGTTGGTGTATATATATGTATGTGTGTGTATGTGTATATGTATCTAAGTATGTATGTATGTATGTTTGTATATGTACGTATGTACATATATGTATGTATTTATATACATGTACGTATGTATATATGTATGTATATATGGATGTATGTCTATATATGTATATATGTACATATGTGTATGTATTTATATATGTACTTATGTATGTATGTGTGTATGTATGTATGTATGTATGTATATATGGATGTATGTCTATATATGTATATATGTACATATATGTGTATGTATTTATATATGTACTTATGTATGTATGTGTGTCTATGTATGTCTGGGTTGCAGATTCTGATTTTTTACCCTATGTGTGAACAGTATTTGGGGGTTCTGGTGGTCGTTTTTTTTTCAAGGTGGCGTCTAAACACTGCTCAGGTTGTACATCTTGCTGTTATAAGTTCCTCAACAACAGTTTGGACTCAGTGTGGTGAGCACTCAGGTCAGAGTGTCCTGTAAGATGAAATAGTTGAAGTAGTGGTTTTTCACCTATTGTATTCTTTAAATTCAATTCATCGTCTTTTGCACTACATGGCAGCCAATGTGTCGTCAGTGCAGGTGGTCGTTGAAAGAGTTGCTATTGTACAGCTTTTCGTCGCGCTGTTTCTCTTCGTTAATATTTTGCTCGTTGCCGTCTTTTTTATGAAGGAGGTCTTTCGCGCCACCATGCGCTACATCCTGTTCAATAAAAAAAACAAGGTTACCAGTCCAATTAAGAAAATTCTAATTAAGCATATGCTAGTTTGAATGTGATTTGTTGTTGATCACTATACCTAGCCCTGCCATTACTCTCCCAATGACTGCTGTGATTGGCCCAATAGCACGCTGCTGCATCAACATGATTGAACAGTAGAAGAAGAACTAAAAGAATACAGAAAAATGCGCCAGGCTCTAAAGATGTTGCATAAAATTGCGTCAAACCAAGACATAAATACACCCATTTATACAGTACCTCTAATTATTACTGCGTATTGTTTGCTACCATGAATATATGATATTTTCTTACAGACCTTCTTTTGCTTTCACCTGTCCTCCTGTTGTTTTTTAAATGGACTGGTCCGACAGAAAAGTCAAGTAAAATGGCGTATGTGCACACGCTGTCAGTCACACAGGCCCCGGAACATTCCCTCGCTCTCATATCCACGTGAAACCACATGGAGCGTATCTTTCACCTCTCTTGAATGAATACATAATGCCATCCCAGGCATGTGCGCACACGTGTGACTGGCGTCTAACGTACGCACACATTACTCTCACTCATGAAGTAGGCGGATTTTGTTGGCCGTGAATGTTCGGAAGCAGGGATTTGATGCTCTTTATCTATTTCTCACACACAATTTCATTATTTTCAAAATGACATTTGGATCCTTTTATCTGGGCTGTCGCCCAGGTTTCTGCGGTGCGGCGCAGTTTAGTAGTTTCATTAGTGAGACTGCTGCCGCTGCACGTGGAACGTGACACAAACAGACCCACAAAGCATTGGATATTTCCATAGAGGGAGGCTGCAAATTTACTACTAAACTGCAAACAAATAGGCTGTTCAAAAGCCTTAGTTAGGATATAGCACAGTGGACAAGCAAAACCCAGCAAAGGGATTACAGTGTAAAGTGAAGTGTTTTATTTAATGCTTCCAGATCTAAATTATATATAACATTTATATTATTCCCTGTGATAGACACAGGGACGGCTCTGGAACCACAGTGGGCTTGAACTCGGCTGCTGAATTTGGTCGGTTATGCCAGTTTATTATTTAACAGAGCAGTTTCCCTCCTTCCGCTTTATATTTCAAGGCAGTTTGAAGAGCAGCGCAGTCTTTGTTGCACTGCAGGTGTAAATCAGAATTATTATATTTATTTAGGACACTAAGTAGATTGCGATCTCTCAGCGCATCCCAGAGGCAGAAAAATCAAATCCTCTTTTCTTTTCGGCTTGTCCCTTTTTCAGGAGATGGCAACGCCGAAAAACATTTTCCATCTCCCCCTGTCCTCTGTGTCCTCTACTCTGTCTCCATCTACCTCCATGTGCTCCCTCACTGCATCCATCAATCTCCTCTTTGTCTCCTACCTGGTAGCTCCATCTCTAGGATCATTCGTCTACCAAATGTATCCACTGTCCCTCCTCTGGACATGTCCAAACCCAGAACAATAATCCTACTGTGTGTGGTAGTGACCATATACTTTACATTAAAATCATAATGTCATACAGTGAATTGCAATAAGTCAACATGTAAGATGTACTGGGTTTTGTGTGTAACTAGACCGCTGCTTGACCCCAAACCCCGATAGTGACCTCACACTGCAAAACACTGAAATATTATAAAACCAAGTCCAAGACTCAGCTGAATTTTTCCTAAAGATTTTCTCTACAGGAGTGACCTAGATATTTTGAACAAATTCGACACACTACCAAACACTACGCTTGTTTTCTTGAACCAGGAGACTTCAATTTCTACAGCTTATTTTTTGCAAAATATTGTGCTTGAATGCTCCTAAGGTCAGTTCCTTTATTTTATTAAAAAGAAAATATGTTTTGTATTTTTTATGAAAATTGTTCTCTAGTTAGTTTGAATTGGGAAAGAGAAGGATTTAAGGAAAGGATTGAGAGGATTTTCCTTGTTAAGTCACTGCAGGTTTCAATGCATTGACAGTTGTTTTTTTTTTTTTTTTTGGTGCCCGGTGACAGAACTGTCTTTGTCTCATCTCCCAACAACTCCCACCCTCAAACACTGCAACAACTTGAATCAGTTCCTCCAGCGTCCGTAGGGCTACTGCTTCCAGCCAAGGGATCAATCACATTCAAGGGGTGTCAGATGCCCCCCAGTCCCCTCCCTTCTGTCCACGCCTGCTTTTTAATTCATTTCATCTACCATGATTATGTCCAGCAGCCCGTGGAGGGAAAGCTTTTGTATCTCAAAGGTAAGTGAAAATAAGGGGAAGGTAAAGCCCAGTGAAGCCTAAATTGAGGCCATAATTGAGGGCAGTGAAGGAATTGCGTGTGTGCCTCAAACCATTTTAGTTTGGTCAGATGAAAGCCCAGAGCGGTTCCTCCAGGTCTTTCTAATGTTCCACAGTGGCCCAGCATTAACTCACTACATCACCTCGTCTAATTAGCCTAATCTCTCTCTCTCACCTTGTCTCGTCCCCAGTGTTGGTACTAACACGTTACTTGTAACGCCATTATGTAAAAAAACTACTTTTCTCGGTAACTAGTAGCGTAACGCGTTACTTTTCCCATTCAGTTACAATTTCTCCTGGTCACGGAGAGAGGACCGTGTAGCAGTGGAGCCTGTCTGCTGCCTGACAGTGTGTGTGGTAACTCACAGTCATAAGTGAAAGATGGCCGTGCACACTTACTGAACCCATGCATTGAAAAGGAGCAATGATTGGTTGACATAGGTTAACATTTCAAGCTAAGCCAATCAGAAAGAGACCTGGGAGGGTCTTCTTTCCTTATAGGGAAATAAACAGTCTCACACACACACTAGCAAGACGACGGCAAGTGGCAAGTTGAGGTAAATAAAGACGCCTGTCAGAATGTCTAAACATCATTATGATAGTTGCTACAGAACACAACACTAAACTTTTTTAATGCGCTTTTAAAGTAAAGTAATGTAACTAGTTACTTTTTCATAGCTGTAACTAGTATTGTAACTAGTTACTTTTTCGTAGCAGTAACTATTAAAGTAATAAGTTACTTGTTTAAAGTAACTTGCCCAACACTGCTTGTCCCATACTCATACATGTCCAGTTGCTCTTAAAGTAACTATTTGTGGATAAAATGACCTGGGTGAGAACCTACCAACGTCTGTAACTACACATGACATAACCTTGTGACATTCAACCTATGGTAGGCAATTAATACATGTCTTTTTTTTCCAGGCAGAAATAGTGCTGCAAATTTAGGTTTTACTTTAAAGACCTTTATTGGTATGAAAGCTCTGCTCACTTCCTGTTCTGTTATTGTTGGTGCCACCAATATATGCAATTGTATATGGCTCCACCAACCAGTTTATTTAGTTTTATTCAAAACCTCAACATGTAAATATTAAAAAAAAAGATACATGATATTCACAGGTATGCAAATGAAAATACTCCTCTCTATTGAAAAAATACTACAACCCAAAAAATACTACAATCCTATAATAATAAACTATTCATAGTAATCCCTTTAATGGTGGGTCTCCCCTTAAAAACCTTCAATACTACATTAGCTAAAGCAGTGTCAGCTTCTCAAAGGCAGTTAAACATACATTAAGTTGCTTCACCTACCCAAATTTTCTTCTTGTCTTTTCAGCTTGTCCTTTTCAGGGGTTGCCACAGTGAATCAATGTTTTCCATCTCTCTGTCCTCTGACTCATAAACTATCTCCATGTCCTCCCTCACTGCATCCATCAATCTCCTCTTTGTCTCCACCCTGGTAGCTCTATCTCTAGGATCATTCTTCTACCTATGTTTCCCCTTTTTCTCCAAACCTTCCTGTCTGTGTTGTCCCTCTAATCACCTCATTCCTGATCCTGTCCATCCTTGTCTCTCCTAAATAGAATCTCAACATCTTTAACTTTTCCAAAAAAAAAACAATCTTCATCTTCATCTTCCTTTATAACATTAATCATCACATTAAGCAGCTCAACAATTACTGCTCTGCCTCTTACTGTAAATGTCTTAATGAAGACATGAAAGCTTTTGTCCTTATTGAACGCCTCTGCAGATATAATATGTTGTTTGCCTCTTTGATCCAGTAATATTTACTGCCTGCACTCTACCCTGGTGAACTCAAGTAATGTTTTTCTCTGGCAGCAGTAACTTTCCTCAGCAAGGACATATAAAAAAAAGACAAAGAAACTCTTAATTAAGGCCAGAAAGGTGGGCTCTTAGTGACCGGATGCATTTATAAAAACTCAGGCGCAGTAATGTTCTACAGTAGTACTGCCATTATGCTTCTCGCAATGAATCAGATCCAATATGCCAGTGTAGGAAAACGCTGGGTCACTTGAAGGTTAAATGGAGAGAAAAATTGCCTTTCAGCAAATAAAATTCTCTTTTATACAATAAATGTAAATTCACAGACAGGGGAGTCGTTCTTACTCGCTTCATTGTTGGATTTTGCTGAGTCCATGTGATATTTCCGATTTTTTTTAATAACAATAGAAACGCAACAGCCCGAGTGTTACGTGCTTGTTTATAACTCTGCTTCCATGAGATAAGATCCCAGTGGAGATAACAACCATTGTTGTCATTGGTGAAGACTGAGACGCTGTTCCACTGTGAATGCAGCCATTTTAACGGCAGTAATTTTAATTTGTCGGAGAGAAAATATTGAGACGGCAAGTTTGAAAAAAAAAAAACAGATGAACTCACAGGCACAGGTACCTAGTGTCCCTTAACATTTTTTTGCACCACGGACTGGTAAAATGTCTCTAAAATGTACCATTTTCACGGGCCGGTCGTTAAGTTGTGGCAGGTAAATACCCCTTAATAAAATATACTTCCTGTGTTCTGAAATTGGTTAAAGAGTTTAGTTTGGCAACTGGACATTCAGTTTTTTGGAAAAAGTCCTCAGTTCTAACTGTTAGTGGGGAGTAACAGAAGTTATATCCTGTGAGTGGTGAGGAAGGGGTGTTTCAAGTCCCTCCTGTTGGGGGGACATGGGGATACCTGTGAAGTGTGGGTCGTTACCGTCATTGTTGGAGTGGTTTTGGTCACACGGCTCACTCTAAACTCTTTAACCTTGACCATGACCTGGATGACTGAGAATCTGCACCGACGTGTGTTCTGAAATATTTTCCTACCTATAAAATCTTCCTACCCAAATTAACTGTGCATGCACACGACAAAGATTTCCCAAGTGCACACAGCCTATAACTTTCTGCTACCAATCCGGTATAAAAAGTAAGAATCTTGTATTAATATCTTTGTGTCATTTTGAGTTTATTGTTGTTGTCGTCATGAAGGAAATATTCCCTAATCAAATATAGTTGCATTATTGATGATGGAATCCTAGCCATTCTTTATAGTTTGGTATTGGTATGGATCAAGTGTAAGTAATAGCCAGTTGGGGCCAAAAGGAAACATTATTTTGCTGCGACCCCACACCGATTTACCCACGTATTGGTATCGGTCCTAGTAGTTGGGAACCAATGCTGTAACCAACCTGAGAAAAAAGGAGCCGAGAACATGCATCCAAGTGAAGGAGTGCAGTTTGTCGTGCAGTCTCAGGCCTGAGCAGTTTCAAGTAGCATATTTGAGAGCGCTGCAGATCATGTTTAAGCGTACTCTCATTATATCAGACCCTGGGGAGAGAAAGGACCACTCACTCCGCGATATCAAAGCTGCAGCGCTGCCTTGGAGGACATGCTTCAGTATGAATAAAGGCTCCTGAGTACATACAAAAAAAAAAGTAGCATGCTCAGCCTTCATCACCCCTCGCAGTGGGAAGCTGCCAACATTGAAGGTTTTGATCAGACCTCGCTGCATCGGCTGCGGGTGACAGAAATACCAGACCCTAGTTGTGGCAATAAATAGCCCTTATTACCATAATGCATCCACAACAAATTTAGTTTTCACACTGCGTAAAGAAGCAACTATTTATTTATTAATTTTTTTTGCCTGAGTGCATTTATATGCCATTGTATTTTCTTGTACTTGGCCTAAATTTCACAGGACAAAAACACATGTAAATGTAAACAGGCTGGAAGAAAATAGAATATACTACTTGTGTGTGTTCCAGCCTGTTGAAACGGTTTAGTTCCGCTTGGCACCAATGAATAAATAAATAGATTTGAGACACACAATCCCAGGCTGGAATCAGCGGTGCATTCCAATTTCATTCCACTGCTGGAGGCAGCAGCTCTGAGGTAGGAGATAATTTTGGAAAATGAAAAAAAAAAAAAAAAATGTCAGTCTTTACATTTTGCAAGTCTCAAACAGAGCCGGGTTTAAAAAATGGGGATGATGGAGAAGAAAACAGAATATAATCCATTTCCACCTTCAGTTGAACTCCGTTTCACTTTATTTTTTTTCCATTTTTAA
>JAFBJS010003581.1:71657-94467 GCA_016785265.1 Paraplagusia blochii | reverse complement strand
GTGCTCCTCTGTGTTGCATGCACCTTGTTTTAGGAACCTGGAATCAATTCAAATATATATATATATATATATGTATATATATATATATGTATATATATGTATATATGTATATATATATGTATATATGTATATATGCATATATGTATATATACGTATATGTATATATGTATATATATACATATATATACAGTATATATATTAAATATACAGTTGTGGAAGGGAAGAGTTTATCAGAGTTTCAGGATTTATTCAAAAATATCTATACGGTCTCCCTGTTTATTCCCTGTTATTTCGGCCTGTCTCTGTAACTACTGTGTATCTACAACTTCCTCTAACACAGTTATGTAAACAGAAATAAAAAAAAAATTCACACTTCTCTTCTGCCTCTTTCTTATCGGCTGACAGACGGCCAACAAATAGCTGTTATGGCAGGAACTCAACGCTTTTATCGTTGTTGCGGATAAACGTTAATTCATAAAGTTTGAAAGTAGCCGTGAAAAACTGCAAGGTTGCTTCAACATTCCGAAGGTTGAACTATTACTTCACTTTGTTACATACTCACGATCAACACGGAGGGATTTGATGTCACAAAATCTTTTGTAAATTCATTTCAATCGTTCTTCTCTGTTCTCTCTTCAACCAGGCGGGTGACAGGAACTTAATGCCTCGTGACCCCAGTCTGCTTGAATGGCACAGTGTGCATCCTATTCGTTATGGTAAACTAATTTTCATTGATTGATCTTAAGTAGATTATAGATTCATATTTACATTGAAAGATAGAAATGTTGGTTCTCATACTAAGGTGTTAAATTTGTTCGATTTGTCTTCAAGAAATGACCTGGAAGATATGTCTTATTGGTATTTATCTGAGATTAAACTGTTTGTTAGCAGATTTGGGTCAGTGAGTGATCGAGAAGGACCGTTGGTTTTCTGTACCCTGTCCTTTATTGAGGGGTTGCCACAGAGAATCAACATTTTCCATCTCCCCCTGTCCTCTGTATCCCATACTCTAACTCCAACTACCTCCATGTCCTCCCTCACTGCATCCATCAATCTCCTCTTCATCTCCTACCTGGTAGCTCCATCTCTAGGATGATTCTTCTACCAATGTATCCACTGTCCCTCCTCTGGACATGTCCCAACCATCTCAATCTGGCTCAACCTTCCTGTCTGTGTTGTCCCTCTAATCACCTCATTCCTGATCCTGTCCATCCTTGTCTCTGCTAAAGAGAATCTCCCGCTCTTTAACTCTTAGATATATATACAGTAAATTATATCATATATAATTGCAAAAACTGCGTCGAGAACAACAGAGTCTCCTTTGTTGTTGTTTATTTGCATTTTCATCAACAATCGTACATACTCATGTGTCTCCCTGCACTGTCGCACGTAAGTACACGCACGACATGAACAGCAGCTGGACCATCAGAGCTCATCAGCAGACAATTCCATAGATGTTTGCCGAAGAACACCAAGGAATACTCAGTAGCAATTTAACGTTAAAATAAAATCCATTTTCATTTAAAATAAAATAATGATAATAATTAAAAAACAAAACAAAAACAACAGATTCAACTACCAAACAACACAGTGCAATTCGTAGCATGTACAGGACCAATAGGCTTCTGCAAACACCGATAGTATGATCACATTAAGGGAGGGGTTTAGAGGTTCACGAGTGAAGATATTCCCCACAGAAATTCTGTTAGTGTTCAGTCTGTAAGTAACAAACAAAGTGCAATAACAATTAGTTTCTCACATCAGACGAAACAGAACTATTCATCCGACGATGTAAGTACTCCAGTAGCTATGGATTTCCACGGAAAGAAAAAAAAAAAATCGAATGAACCATTAATCTTCTATTGTTGAGGTGCGTTGTGGCGGTCGGAGCTGATTCTGACTTTAAGGGCTAATGAGATTGATCGGAGGAATTCTCAACTGCAGTGTTCCGAGATAGTGGGAGTGCAAAGCACATGCTGGAACAGGCCTGGGCAATTATTTTGACTCGAGGGCCACAGGTGGTACTAAAATGGGAGTCACGGCCCAGGTCAGGATCAAGAAGATTGAGTTTTTCCGTGAACAAAGATAAATAATGAGTAAATTATTGAACAAAGGCAAAATGCTTTAAGACTCTTTAGACAATCTATCGGAAAATTGTTCTTTGCAGGGAAAAGGTAGAAGGATAACAATGATGTAAATTAAAAGTATAATTTGGACAAGCTAGGCGGGCCGGATTAAAACGCCAAACGGGCCCCATCTGGCCCGCAGGCCTTAGTTTGCCCAGGTCTGTGCTAGAAAGAGATGATCTGGGTGTCCTCATATTTTGAAATTGGACGTAAGGAATTAAAAACAAATCAAATTTTACTTCTAACTACACCATATCTAACAGATGTTGAACTCTACAGTCAGACATGGTGTGTGTTCCATGGTTTGACCTGCTGCTCTGTGTGTTTAGTTTTAGTATTATGTCCAGGCTGGCGCTGTTCCTCTTGGAGCAGAGTATGTGAAGTATTGCTGCGCTATATGTGCATTCTACTGTATGTAGGCATAGACATATTAAACATACTGTAGCATATTATTCATATATATTTTTAAGGACCACACTGTGGCATCATATACATTTTTCATTTACATATATTCATATTTACAATTTTTTTTTTTTTAGTATTTCTTTCCTCTTGTGAGTTTTTCAAGAAATCTCAAATCTACCTGAACTAAAATACTAATTAAAAAAAAGGAAAATACTATGTTGTTTTTGATGTCAGTTGTGGAAAAATAATCAAACATCATGTGACCATTAGGACAGAGTGATAGCCGTTTTTTGTGTTTTCATGAATAAGTTGAAGCCCGGTGTGAATACAGTGTTGCACAGGTCTTATCAGGCGTAGAAGATCAGTTCTGGTATCTGTCCGCCCTGCACCCCGGTACCATTAGTGCTGTCTGAGGAGCACTGGAACTGAAATGTCACTTTCCCACACTGCACCTCTGTCATCCCTTCCTGCCCAAAGTAACTGAGCTCATTACCATCAAGGACCACGCTGGCAGTGTAGAAGGTATCAGGCTCGATCTGGACCGGGTACTCAAACCAGACTGGAAATGTGTTGCTGGAACCATCAGAGAAATATTTGCTGAGGTTTTGTCCCAGAAGTACTCCTTGACGTTTGAGCTCAATTTTGGCGCTGTATTCTGCTGAGCCACAACTTGATCCGTACAGTCCGAACCCAGCGATGAAAACCCTCTTGTCCACTGCGAACTGAATACTGTCACAGCGCCCCCTGTAACGCCACTGATTGCTTCTGTAGGCACAGGACTGGAATCTGTGGCATCGTTGGGGTGAGAGACCCTTTCGGGGCTGACTGGCAAACTGCAGCTCGGGTTTATTGGATGCGGTGTACCACAGGAAAATGTCATTGGTCTCATTAAGAGTCAACACGCCCGACTGGGCGGCGCCATTGGCGAAATCATCCAGGGCCATGGTGGGGATGCGTATCAGGTACATGGCTTGGCCCAGAACCTTTCGTTTATTGTCTGTTGAGGAGGTGAGCTCCTTCCTCTGGCACTCCGCCTCAGCCCAGCTGAGTGCAGCCTCGAATACCACTATCTCTTTAGTGTTGAGAGTCTCTCGCTGTAGGATACTCTCCAGTGTCTGGGCGTCGATGTCACAGAAGCCCTCGGAGCGTAACGCCAGCTCCGCCTGAGCATCAATCACCTCCCAGCAGCGCTGTGTCAGCTCCGGCTCCTCGAACAGGCAGCTCTGGGAAAGTAACACGCAGGCGTTCTTGGCACTCAGGCTGGTCTCCAGGAAGTTGACACAGGCACGGGCCAGGTGAGGGACAATGTACTTCTTGGCAGCGTAAAGGGTGGCCAGCACTGTGTCAGCACTTAGGTCAATTTCATCACAGTAAATATACCTGTTGAGATAAGAGAGAGACTCTCTCAGCTTTAAGGTCACACAGAGGAAAGGCAGACATAGAACAGAATGAAACAGAGTGAAAAGAAAAAAAATACACTACCTTAAAAGAAAGATGCCAAATACTATTTTAAAAACATCCACGTAGAGTCAGCGTCAATGGAACTGTAGTATACCTGATGCAATAATACTTATCACTTTTTCCTATCATTGCATCATTCATTGTACAATAATTCTGCATAAACCCAATCTGAGCAATCTAAGGCCCGAGGGCCAGATGCAGCCCTCCAGGTTAATAATTTTGGGCCGTCAAATTACACCATAAATTAGTATTATCATAATCCTTCTGCCTTTTCCCACCAAAGTCCTTATTCTCCTAATTTCCTACATAAAAAGAAGTAGAGGCTGAAGTATTTTAGCAGAGAGATTTTACGCGATATTTAGAGATCGATAGAACTTTATTAATCCCTCAGGAGTATCCCTCAGGAAATTACGGAAATTTATCTTAGTTCACACAACTGCTTAATCTTTCTTATACTGATCTGGCCCATGACTCACATTTTTGTGCCACTTGTGGCCCACAAGTCAAAATAATTGCCCAGGCCTGGTTTAGCAAAATCAAATTCTAGTCGTAAAACAATTTTCTAGCCCACGAACAGCCCACAACTAGATGTCGGTATAATGTGCTCTCACCCTGCTGTTGTTTTTGGTACTTCAACAAGATGGTTAAATGCAATGTTTATATTTATCTATTCTATATATTATTTTAATTTACCTTTCGTCTTTTAAAACTCTGTAGATTCAATGTTTTTTTTTTAGTTTAACATTTCCGTTACACCCAACTCCCATTATCTATGTATCTGTCTGCCTATCTATCTGTCTATCCATCAGTCTGTCTGTCTGTCCATCTATTCATCTACGACGGACCCAAACAAATAGAAAAATAACCGTGTAATCACTTCGCAAATTATGTTACCAGACGGCAAATTAGATTTTTCTCCCACAAGCCTCACAAATAAAACATTTTCTTTTGCTTTCCTTCAAGAACGGAACGCAGACATAACTTGATGAAGAGTAAATGTAACAGAACAGCATGACAAACAGCAGGGACAGATTCAGAATGAAACACAGGTTAAATAAAACATGACCAACAGAGAATATATATTACGTTCCTGCAATACTGCAATGCCATAAACTACAGGACAGAGCAGACATTTCAATACTTGTTGAAAACTCAATAGCAACCAGCAAAGTACTAACGGAGAACTCACTTCAACATGGCCAGAAATGCTGCAGGTTCCACATCTGGAATATGGATTTCATCCTGGTTCTCGGCCAGTTCGCCGTAAAACATGGCGTGAAAGACGGAGCTGCCCACAGCCAGGACATACTGATGGATAGGAACAAACAAACAAGGAGCAGAAGAGGAAAATTTAAGGAATAAAATTAACTTATAGGATGACATTTGACTGAACAGCAAAGCAACAAAAGGTTAGGATGAATTTCCAAGAATAACAGTCTTTTTTTTTTCCTACCAAACCACCGTGGGCTTGTATGTTAGAGGCAATAATGAAATAATATTAAAATAATTATCAATATAATGAAACAATTTAAATATAATTTCCACATATTAAAATTGACACTGGAGGTGTCAAAATAAATGTATAATGGCATGACAGTTATTATAAGGTGTGAATTAAGCTGCACATGTAAAAATGTATTCATTCATTGTCTTATTCATCCTCCATTACTGAGATGCAGGGGAAACAGTCTCCACCACTGCCACCTAAATCACACTGCACCATACCATGAACCGAGTTGTGCTATGCTCAGAGGACCTCAGTGGCAACCCGGCAGCTGGTGGATTTGAACCTGAAGCCTTGTGGACCCAAGTCTACTTTTTTAACCACAGCTAAAAACGTGCATCTTCTAAAAAATTATCCAAAAAGAGTTTAGTTGTAAGCAACTGGACTTCTTCTTGGAGTTGAAAAAAATTTAATCCAAATAGAAAAATATATTTTTTCTTCAAAATTATATTTTTTCCGCTGGGGATTATTCATTAGTTAAAAAAAATAAAATAAAAAATATGTTTAATTCAGTCAAATGGCTGAAACAATTGACAAATAACAGCGGAGAGATATGCTTCACCTCCATTTCATTGATGACAAATCCAAATTATTGCATAGAAAATGTTGATTGCTAAGTAACATTATCTCAATTTCTGTTGTGATAAATAGTTCTTAGGTTTGGTCATATTGATCTGAAACATCTTCAGTGTTTATCTCACATAATGTTCTGTAGTACATTCATCAACCTTTAAAATCTACCATAATTCTAATAAACAAAACTGTTTTATATATTTAAAAAAATCATTGTGAAGTAAAATGTAATTCAAACAAATTAATGATGATTCTCCTTTGTGTTTGAACTAAATTAAAACCCATTCACTTTTTCAGTAACAGCCACTAAAGACACAACTGTGGGTCTTAAAACTGCACTCAAACACATTTCACATATATTTTCCTTTATATGGAAATATCTCAGTGAGTTCATGCACTGGGTTCCATTTAACCCTCATATATTTGCTCCTCGTATAGAAAGTGATGTGATGTAAAAACGTGAACTTTCCCGGAGTGAGGCTGGGGCTTCGGGGGGGGCAGGTCTATAGGCTGTGCAGAAGCAGTCCCTCATTTCAGAGGCATGGATTAAACCCAGGGTAAAGGTGTGAATTATGATTGGAATTATGGGAGGGCATTAAGTGGTTCAGGCTGAGGTCAAGCAAAGGCATCTCAAGTGAATCTCAATCAGTGCAGAAGAATTCCTAAGAAGAATATCTGCCTGAACCCCGGTGTGAGTTTGTGTCTGATTATTCATCTGTGTGCATTATTAGGAGGCTTTATGTGGAGGTGGCTGCGTGGGTGGGTTTCTCACAAAGGGCTCACAGGCTTTTTTCCGAAACCGTCAAACTGCAGAGAACCTCTTTTAAGTAGGTTTTAAATAATTAAGTTGTTGTTGCTGAAACTGGAAATGTTGAATTTCTGAAATGTTGGTTCGTCTGGTACCTTCGATGTAAATGGACATATGATCTGAGATAGAAACCGAACCAAACGATGGAGAAATAATCTCAGGACTTGCACTCAACATCTGCTTGCACTCAACATCTGATGTCATCATAACTTGCCTAAACATAAATAGCAAAATAAAAAGCATTGTCGTGTTACCTCCGGATGTTCTATAAATTAATGAAATGTGAAATTAGTCTGTGCTCTTCTATCCTGGTGTTCACATCAGTCACATCACTGATACATTAGAACTACAGAGCTACAATAACCGTCTGCAGATGAAGCCTCTGTCCCAGAGAAGTCAATGATTAATGAAATTCAGCAGAAATAGAGATTATATTTCATGTGATTACGATGATCATACATACCGTTTTACGTGATTGCAAGATTGGTGCAATGTTGAAAAAAATTGGATTTAGCGCCACCTAGTCTCCAACAACCACTACACGAATGGCATCATTTTTGCATGTGTTTTATTGTTATTGGCAAAGAAGGTGGATTAATGTGACAACAAAAGGTTCACCTTTGCACGTCTTTGTCGAATGCAGGTCTTTATGGCCACAATCTGTGGCAACAGTCCTTCTGTTTTTAGTGGTTTCAGAGCGTGGTATATAAATACTACATATTAGTATTGGATATTCCATAAAATCAGTCCTAACACTTGATCCCTTACTTAACAGAATCACTGAACTGTTTGTGCTTCTGGTTGTGTTTTGGACCATAAGGACATATATTTGTTATATGATGTCCTGCCAAATGTACACACCATATACAGTATATGTAGTCATGGGGAAAAAAAAAATATAAGACAACTTGTTTCCTTTATTGCCTTATCCTTTTAATGCCTGGTACTTCAAGAGATACATTACCTGAACAATACAATAAACAGGCAACCATGGATGCTTAAAAGCAATGTTTTTGTCAGTGCAACGCCAGATATATTGATATAAGAACTGAAGGGAAATTGGTTACTATCAATAAAACCATGGAAAATGGCTTGATATCAGCTCTTAGGATAAACTTTTATGAGCTGATTTGGTCGTTATCATCATATTTATCCAAACAGATATACCTTTAGTCAGACCTGGGCAAACTAAGGCTCGGGGGCCCTATGCGTCCTTTTGGCATTTTAATCTGGCCCGCTCCACCTGTCCAAATTTAACTTTTAATTCATATTATCGTTATCCTTCCAACTTTTTCCTGCAAAGCCAGCATTTCCCCCAATAGATGGTCTAAAAAGCTAAAAGCATTTGGCCTTTATTCAATACTTTACTCATCATTTATCTTAGTTCACGGAAATACTCAATCTTTCTGATCCTGACCTGGGCCGTGACTCAAATTTTAGCACCACCTGTGGCCCGCAACATATATATATATATATTATATTGTGATACATACATATATATATACATACATGTATATATGTATATACACACACACACATATATATATACATATATATACATATACATATATACATATACATATATATATATATATACATATATATATATATTGTTGTGGCCAGTGTTTTTTATATCTCTCTATATCTATAAAGGCAATCTATAAATGCATCAGAACGGGTCATTTTGGATTTAAACTCCAGATTAATAAATCTGTTTACACTGCAACAAGATATGTATATATATATATATACATATATATATTGTTGTGGCCAGTGTTTTTTATATCTCTATATATCTATAAAGGCAATCTATAAATGCATCAGAACGGGTCATTTTGGATTTAAACTCCAGATTAATAAATCTGTTTACACTGCAACAAGAACATTTACTGTTTAAATTCTCAACTTGGTGTACGTTAAACGGAGTGGACCCAGGTGCATTATGGGCTATTTATAGTAGAGACGGTGTGTGGAGGTGCCATAACTCAAAAACTAATCAAGGAAGTGAGTAGAAAAATATTTTACAGAGTGTGGGTAGAGTTGAATCAAACTTGCTCCTTATCATTCTAAGTGTTTTCCATTGGCTGCGTTATAAAGTTGACGAATGGCGGCGCAGATTTGAAGAGCTGAGCTACGGCGCAGACAAAACGCCATCCATTCAGTGAGCTGCCTGCTGAGGAGGATATCCTTTTCTCATTCAATCACTCCGCACCCTCTCCCTCTCTCTCCATCTCTCTCTTTCAGCCACATTTACATGAATAATTGAGGGCTGTCTCCAGAAGACACATGGCACGGAAGTGTGTATGGAGCACAAAAGACTTGGGTTTCATTACTGCTACCAATGAGATTATTTTTATGCTGATATGAAGCCTCTCCGGTCCAGACTGTGGGGGTTGTTTGCGTGTTAATTTCCTGTCTGATAATGTGGTTTTACTGCCGGATAAAAATCTTACCCGGTGTCCAGGCAGCCGCTGGGTTCTTCCGTGTTGACCCACCACGAAGTGAACATCTGCCATCAGCTCATTGTTGAACATCACAGAGTTTCTGCGAAAAGACAGCGACGGAGCGACAGGCGATAATGAACTTTCAAATTAGTGCGAAACAGTCGAGACCAACCCATGCATATGCAAATGCAGGTTTTGCTTCATAGAACCATAGGATTAGACGAGGATGATAAGACCAAATAAATATATGAACGAGAAACACAATTTAATCAGGATTAACTGCTGGATTAAAATTAAATTGGATTCCTTAAAGTCTTTTTTTTTATGACAGTTGATCTAATGTGGGATGGGAAACAATGCAGAGCCAATGGGTAAACCCTGATAAACTCCGTCCCGACGTCAAATACAGTCAAGACAATGAAGTTAATTGAAACCCACCCCCGCGTTACAAAGAATGGGACAAACAATAAGAGTGGGTCCATATATTATTGACTGGTGGACCATGTCACGGGGGGATCGAACAGTTCCAACCATGATGCAGAGATAAAACCGAGTCCCGTCAGAAAGCAAATATTGCTTTGGACGCATGGGGTCTTGAACTGACCCGTCAAGACAGAACCCTTCAGTACAGAGACTATTGATGGTATCAAGCAGAAATGGAGTCTGAACAATGTTAGATCATGGCTGAGCCAGGGAGTAATGAGGGGGGGGGGCATGCTTAGGGCACCTCAGCAATATCTTGGCGATACGGGGGATTCGAACCGGGGACCTTACGGACCCAAGTCCACTTCCTTAACCACTAGTCCACATATTGCCTCAATACAACTCATAAGAAGCCACAAACTCCAAATTTAGCATCACAGAGTTGGTGAACAGCTCTAGAGTTGAACCTGTCACCAGGTGCATCTTACAGAACTTTGTCCTTGACAAGACCGATCCATCTCTAGTGCCTTGCTCTTACTTTGATGATGGTGTCAGTTGAGCTTGTCAGATATGGACCTACTGGCTGTCCTGCGCTCGGTGAGTCTGGATTGACGCTAATCTGGAATCTCACCTGAACTTGAAGCCTCAACAATCACACAATATGTTGGGATGGTAGTTAAAGCTGTTGGTGCTTTGACGAAATGGAAAGTTTTTGCTACGTTGTGATCAAATAACAGCAGATTTTTGTGATATACTATGTTTGTGATTCTGCCTACATGGTTAAATGTAATTTGTTTTAATCTGATTGACTCGTCAATCAATTTATGTGATTCCCTGGTTCATATTTCCAGCCAATAAATCCTACGATCCCTTTAAAGAAATCAGTTCAGCATAGAGATACTTTCTGAATCCCTCCAGTGGAGGTGTTTCCACCTACCTCTCTCTGATAGTGGAGTACAGTCCCTGCCAGTTACAGTTCTGAATGGTGTTGTTGTTGTTGAGGTTCTGCTGCTGGTATTGTTGCACCGTTGTGGTAGAAGCTGGCTTCTTGGTGGGAAAAATGTCCCCTGACATCTTCTTCTTCTTCTTGCCCCTCAGAGTGATTATCTCATAACAGACGGGGGGCAGTTTGGAGCTGCTGCTGGAATTCCCTTTCTTGGAGCTTTTGCTTGACTTACTTTTCACCGACTCGGGCAGCATCAAGAAGAAAGTCAGACATTTCATGTTCCTTCCCTTGGCATCGACCATGAGTGTTTTCAACTGCGGAGCAGTGGGAGTTCATGCAGAGAAGACATTCACCAGCAGCAGGCAGGTGCGAAGGTGGACTGGGGGTGGTGGTAGTGGGTGGAGGAGAGGGTCCTTGGGAAAAGGACAGCAGAGATTCCAGCTGAACTCAGCAGTGCAGCAGCCTACAAATCCTCAGAGAGGATTCCAACTCTCTGCTCTGCCTGTTTCGGCACTCTTCTGAAGAACCTAGGTCCAGGCTGAGGGTCTGAACGCACTTTTCCCGCTGTGAAGTTTGATCTGCTGACAGAGAAGCTCTTGAGGTTTCCATCCCTGTCCGTCCAGAGTGATGTGATCAAGTCTTCACCATCCTTCTACATCTCCTCTTCCTCTTCCCTCTGGCTGCCTCTCTGCTCTGCTGAGGGTTTGCCTGACAGCCCCAGATTTAGTACAGCTGCAGTGGTCCTCAAACGGGCAGAGCGCGTTTTCTCACTTCCTTTAGAAATGCCACTTTTAGTCCTCCTCTACTCCTCTCAGCCTCTCTCCTCGTGTTAATCTGTCATTTTCTCCCCTCATACACTTGCTCTTTTTCTTCACTCTCTCCCTCTCCTCCCCGGAGCAGACTCCTCTGCAGGATGCTGGAGCCTCCGTGGATGCTGTGGTGTTGTTCTGCTCAGCTGCTCGTTCTGCTGACTACAGAGGTTGAATGGGAGAGTGCAGAGGAGATAGAGAAACCCCCACTCCCCTCACAGCTCGGTACTCGACTCTCTCCCGAGCTCAGCCAATGGCTGCGTGCAGCCTTTATGATTGGCCAGCGTGGCCCAGCGCAGGAGATACTTGAATATTCAAGTAACAACCATATTCACAACAGGATGATCCAGTATTCTATAGTTTTGTTTCTTTTCTTCTTTGCTGTACCCGAAACCACTACATTCAGTGTTGTGCTGTGACAACCGAGCCATAAATCAAAAGGACAATGGAGATCTGGTTGTTGTCTTAAGGGCAGAATTTGCTTAATTCATGCATCCTCTCACAGACACAGTTCTTTTTCAATAACCTTTGCTCACATAAATAGAAACACTTGAATATGCAATTTGTTGTTTTTCTTCCCTGCTCATAATCAGACGTCCAATTAGGTTTGCCCTTCAACTCACCGTTGGAAATGTAACATTTTGAAGCAACTTTCACTCAGAACTAAACCTGCTTTAGGCAATAGACTTAATTAATTTATTTTTTTATATCATTTTATCAACTTTTATCATTATCATTCATCCCCATCTGCGACTGGGTGCCAGGGGCAGCAGTCTCCACGACTGCCACCCAAATGACACTCCACCCCACTGTCAGCCATCCTTAAAGTGTTGAGTCCACTGGAAGTTATGTGGGTCGGAGAGTTTGGATTATTTTACATTTTACATAGGAAACAAATAATTGCTTTAAACCTTCCTTTAATCTGAGTTCAAATAATTACCCATAAAAAGCCAACTTATTTTAACACCCAAAAATTATTATATTGCTGTCCCTAGTTATGGGAGGTAATACTAACTTATAACTAGACAGATTTTAAAACTACAAAAAATTCAGCTTGACCAAATAAACCACTAAAATGTGGGAAATTATAGAAAAAAAAATGGCTCAGTATCACGTTATTTCGCGATAATCTCACATTTTTTCGTTATACGTATCACGTTACAACATGATACTGAGCCAATTTTTTTCTTTCAAAGTGTGACAGCAATGAGATTCCATAAATTGCTTAGAATATAAAATGTTAAGAAACAACATTTTTGATTTTTGAGGCAGAACAAGTAGAAGTAAGAGACCTTGTTTTTTTATTTCTCGACCAAAGACAGTTTCCCTGCAGTTAAAACACAATTGTACTTCTGCTTCACGGTAAAGCTGTGTCTTCAAAAGTACACGAGTCTATAAATGTAGTGCACTTTGCACATGTATAATGCATGTGGTCTCGCTGCCCTCCTGAGTCAGACCTGTGCACACTGTGTTTTCTATTTAAAGGCCACGGAATTATAAAGCAGGAGGTTTTATTCAATATGATCAACATCTCTCTGTTATGTCCGTCAGTGGAAAAGATAAATATTTGTAGCATCATTTTATTACAAACAACATAACTCGTGGTTTATACCAGTAGAAATCAAGCTCACAATCTGAGCAGGATTTAATTGAGAATGTTTTTTTTCCTCCCTGAACCACTGTCACAACATTGATTTTTCCATAAACACTAATTAACTATCTTAGTGTGCGCAGCACTGAGGTGCACTGGCCCAATAAGACCCACTGTGTACAGTGTGTTCCGTAGAACAGGGAAATGTGCTTCAGTAACATGCAGCCAACATTACAGGGCACCGTACTCTCAATTTGCAGGCCACTAGAGATGTTACCTTGGTAACCGCAGGCACGGGAAACAGCAGGATAAATGAGGTGTACAGCACAAAAAAAAAAGAAAAAAAAAATCATAACAATTGTGTTGCAGCTTTGACAACAAAGTAGATTTCAGTGAACTATAAGCCTTGTTGTTGTTTTTTTTTTTTTTGTTTACTAAAGGTTTACTTTGTGTAGTATTTAACCACTCGGCGTTCTTACAGAACAGGTGACAGAATCAATAATTTGTGCATAATGCATGTGTTCAAAAGGAACATTAGCATAGCCTGGGGTTTCTTCTGTGTAATAACTTAACATTTTACCTTCTGACTGTTCTTTACATAAATAATTGATATATAAGTGTATATATGTATATATACATACATGTATATTATATATATGTATGTGTTTATATATATATATACATGTACACATGTACATATATATACATATATGTATGTATATATATATATAAAATATTCCCACTGACAAATAAGAGTCTATCCCTAGTCCTGTTTTTCTCATGGTGGCTCATCTGTTTTTTAGGGGTTGCCATTACGAATCAATGGTTTCCGTCTCCTCCTGTCCTCTGTATCTTCCACTTTGACCTCCATGTCCTCACTCACTGCATCCATCAATCTCCTCTCTGTCTCCTACCTGGTAGCTCCATCTCTAGGATCATTCTTCTACCAATGCACTGTCCCTCCTCTGAACATGTCCAAACCATCTCAATCTGTCTTCTCTAGCTTTTTTCTCCAAACCTTCCTGTCTGTGTTGTCCCTCTAATGATGTCATTCATAATCCTGTCCATCCTCGTCTTTCTTAAAAAGAATCTCAGCATCTTTAACTCTGCCAAAAATGCTTGTTTTTCATTTCCTCTTTAGACTACAAAACGAAATACCACGAGAAAATAACTCTTTTATGAACTGCCATTTTCCTTCACATTATATATTAAAATGAGAAAAGTAAATCTCTACACACAGGAACAAAAGTAGCACTGCCAAAAACGTATTCAAACTAGATGTTGAACCAGTAAACATAACATAACGCGTGTTTAACCAGCTGCCATGTTCTTCTGACCATGTGGTCCAGCAGCCTATGGTATAAATACATCTCATTTGTTTTGTTTTTTTTTTACGTCACTTCATATTAGCAGGAATATTTTTTCCCTTGTCCTTAATTGCATTTTTCTGCCCATTCATCAGCAGAAAATGTAATCTTGTTATTCACAGTATCGGAGATAGGAGTTAGAGGAGGATGGTAATGATGGTGTTGTCATGGCGTCAACATCACCTTTGTCTCACACTTTGTCATCACACACTCACACATTTCCTCTGGAGGGGAAAACACTGGCGGGTCTGTAGTAGCACTGTAGTCAGCACTAAAGCTGACAAAGGTGCTTTGTCCTTGGTTAACTCCGAAAGACAAAAATAATGACACGTCCATAGATGGCTCAGGATATAGTCAGCCAAAAACTTTAAAAAGTATCATATTTATTCTTCTTTTTCTCCCAGCGTGTCCCTTATTTCGGGGCTGCCACATGCAATCAATGTTTTTTCCATCTCCCTCTGTCCTCGGTATCTTCTACTCTGACTCCAACTACCTCCATGTCCTCCCTCACTGCATCCATCAATCTCGTCTTTGTCTCCTACCTGATAGCTCCATCTCTAGGATCATTCTTCTACCAATATAACCATTGTCCCTCCCCTGAACATGTCCAAACCATCTCAATCTGTCTTCTCTAGCTTTTCTCCAAACCTTCCTGTCTGTATTGTCCCTCTAATCACCTCATATCTGTCCATCCTTGTCTCTCCTAAAGAGAATCTCAGCATCTTTAACTCCTCCACCTCCAGCTCTGTCTCGTGTCTTCTACCTATTGGTTGTGTCTCTAAACCTTCCATCATGGCTGGTCTCACAACCAGTTGTGTAAACAAAAAGTACCGTATAATAAAGTAGGTTTCCAGACACAAAATATTTGTTTGTAAACTTTTAGGGGGTAAAAAATGCGGAATTGGAAGCTCCTTTATTAAGGTCAATGGAAAGTCTATACTTTTTTCTTATTTAATTATAAAATGAAATAAACCTATAATTATCCAAACAACAACGTGAAACAAGCTTTTGTATCCTGCTTTAAAAATATAAAAATATTTTCATGTAAAGAATAGGTTACATTTTTGTAATTAGACATGAAATGCTTTTTTTGTTTTATACAACTAAAAAAAATTATAGATCCTAAGGAACTGAACTTGGGTCTGAAGGGTTTTCGGTTTGAATCCACTAGCTGCCATGTTACCACTGACGTCCACTGAGCATGGCGTCGTCCCCACTCACTGCTTCTTGGTTGCTCAAACCTGCAGAGGTGATTTTTTTTTTATGTATTTTCCACTAAACAAGATTAATCCAATCCTCCATTAACAAACATCACTTGCTCCTTGTCCAAAAAGTTTCCCTGAAGGTAGAATTCAGTTCTGTCTTTGAGGATAGAGAGAGATTTTTTTTTTTCTAAAATATTTGACCACTTTAAAGATTTCTGGCTTCAGTGAATTAACTTCAGAAGATGAGGTTAAAAAGCAGCAAATTTCCAGCTGCGCTTCTGTTGATTACTTCTTCATGCTCCGCGTCCTTATCGCCGGCATACTTTCAGCAGAACACCTTCATTTTGATCAAGTCCGTACTGCAGAGAAATACCAAGGAGAATTGAAAAAAGTTAAAAAGACTTTGAAGGAACCTTCTTTAATATTGTTTTTTTTTTTTTTTTGTTCTAAAGCCCAGTTCGCTGTCTTCCCTCTGCACCGTTTATAATGTGGTATCTATATCAGGCCGACCTCTTGTTTAATTGATGTCTGAAGCTCAGATCTCACCTAAGGCCGTCTGCACTTGTCTCTACTCTTGCTGCACCAAATATCCAGCTCTGCAGTCGAATTGTTCTCCAGTTGCTCTGACTGCTCCTCTGGGTTCCTTAAACTTCTGCCTCTGCATTTTCCTGCCAAAATCCCTCAACACAAACAGTAGGTATTAAACTTGTTGTTGAAGTTGTTTTTCACTCAGTGCAGGAACTTTATCAGCTCTGTGTGCCAGTGTGGATCATCTAGGTCAAAGACAAAAAAAAAATGTGGATTTCATTTAGAATGCAAAAGTTAGTTTTATATTTGGTCAGGGGAATACCAATGAAAATATACATGGATTTAAAGAGATAATTATGGCAAGTCATACAAGTGTTGTTGCTAGGCAACTACTGAGGAAATATAAAGTATGTTGATGCGGTTAATATCTATGGACGGTGCTTGTCGGGACAAGAATTAGAGTTGTGTCAAATGTGGAATTCCAGGAAACGCTAATAATCAAACGCTGTGTGTCGGTAGAATGTTTCCGATAATGACAAAGTGTTGTGATGCAGCTCTGTCTCCCATCCTATTCCGAGCACAAAGCAGTCGCCCTGCTCCTCTGCAGAGTGACACCTGCTGAGAGACTTGGCCCAGCAGCCAGCAGAAGAGTTGTGGCTGAGAAATGAACTGCGATGCAGACCTGGCACATGCAGGCACGGACAGGATCCAACAACTCGTCCAGTATTTCCCCCCTTTTCTAGAACCAGCACCGCCACCCACAGCCACCTCCTCCATCCTGCGGCGGCATTAAAGCAGGCAGGGACACCTGACAGGCGGAGTGTGCCCAGAAATGGAGTTTAGAAAAATCTCCAAAGGGGGACGACGGGAGAGAGCTGGCAGTCATGCACAAAAAAAGTGGGATGACTGTGTGCATCTCTAAAATAAGGACAATGTTTTAAGACCTGCGTTGCTGGTGGTTCCGTAGCGGTAATTCAAGCATCCGACATCAGATTCACCCAATTTTTCAATAATCAGCTTGTCAATTGGAGTGAGAAACTACATTAGCAGCAAAACCATTTACAGTCAATTATGTCCCATCATGCATTGTCCAACATTAATTTCTAATAATGGAAAGTTCAACAAATGGCCTTACCACACAAATTAGACGATGGCCTCTCCTCTCGGCCCGCGATCAATATGTCACGGGCGGAAGATGTATGGCTGTAATTTTACCTGCCTGGAGAGCGCCAGGAAATCCAACAACTGTAGGAGGGAGAGGAGCAGCCATCTTAACATCAGCATATATCCCATCCACCCACCCTTCCATCCACCCAACAAATATACATACACTATATATATTTATATATATATGTATAAACATTCATGTCTGCTCCTCCTGCAGCCCTATTAGTGTGGGTGAACTTGTGTTCATGTGTGCTCACTGCTGACAAGGGCACTATAGACAAGGGCTTCTCAAATAGGGGGGCGAGACCCCTGGTCGGCCCCAGTGAGTTACTGGCCGTTTGTGAGTGTAAGAGGCTTCAAATGAAATAGGTCACACCAGACACAGGAGTTCCAGCACTGTACTACTTGATGGATAAAATGCCTCCTGCCACTAGGTGGCAGCAATCATAGAGTGGAACATGTTATCAGGCTGTGGTGCTTTTTTTGATCCAGACTCAAGGGTTCAGCTCCTGGACAAGATCGTATCCTGGTTAAGGCGGTTGGCTTCCAGTGGGCTCAGCACCTGCAGGGAAGTTCACAATGTACTGGAACTGTGGTGCAGTGTGATTTGGGTGGCAGTTGTGGAGATTGCTGCCCCTGTGACCCAGTAACAGATGAGTAAAGAGAATAGATGGGTGGATTTATGGGCGGGCGGATGGATGTCATCAGCTTCTCAGTAGCTTCTCTTGGTTGGAGGTTGCTACGGCATAAAAAACATCTGTAACCAGCAGAGGGCATGATAGAAAATAATTGAGAACCTCTGGTCTAGACCAGACGTGGGCAAAATAAGGCCCGGGGACCGGATGCGGCCTGTTGGGTTTTTTGATGTGGTCTGCCAAGATTGTCCAAATTAAATAATTTACTCATATTATAATTATACGTCGTCCTTTTCCCTGCAATAACGCATTTTCCCAGTAGACAACGTCAGAAAGGCTATTAGAAATTCACTATTTTAGGATTCATACACTTTTACATGACATTTATTTTGGTTTAATTATATGATCCAGCTTTCTGGTCTGGACTCGGCCCCTGTGTCCAACTTTAGGACCAATTGTGGCCCCGCTAGTCAAAAAGTTTCCCCACTCCTGGTCTAAGATTAAGATCTTACCACCCCAGCCTAATACACCCCCAACCACTGTCTGCTACAACCGGCTAAACTGTGCAAACCGCAGCATTTGCCATCACATTGATGGCAATGAATTTTCATTGCGAAAAAAATCAGTGCGATTGGTGTTTTTCAGGATGATAAACAGTGGACTTCCTTCCAGGCTGTTCCACTTTATTCAGGATGACTGCTTCTTTGCCCACCATATTAGAAATCATTATTTATCCGTTGGAGGGTGGTGTTAGGAGGTGTGGGCAATCGACTGTAGGGTTGGTAAAGTTGGTCTCCGCTTATTTATATCGACAGCGGCATCGTCACCCACTTACTTTCATTACTTCTCATTTAATGAATCCACAAAACTAAGGATACGGCCGGTGTGTGCGTTGACACCAGACTTGAGAGGGAAACTTGGAGACGACACAAGTGGAGACACTTTTCATTGCTTGTTGCTTTTACCTTTAATTGCTGCAGCTTAAAAAAAAAAAAACAGCAACCCTGATTTACAGGTGGAGTTACTCGCACAAAGAAGATCATAAAACAACTTGTGAACATCTAATCTTCTACTGTACTGTTCTGGCTGGTTTCTAATATTGCTTTGAAGCAGTAAAGTTTTACGGGGCCCAAGGTACAGAAAAGAGACAAAGGACATAATACAGGATAGAAGACTTTATTACCAGAATGTCTTCCAGGAAAATTGAAGCTGCCAAGACAAAAGATGAATGTTGAAAGTCAATGTCAGAAAGATGCAAAGGAAACTTTGAAACTAAAGGAGACAAAAGGGACTTTCTAAAAATATCAGAGAAAGAATTTCCATTATACTTTATACTATCTATCTATCTATCTATCTATCTATATATATATATATATATATATATATATATATATATATATATATATATATATATATAGATATATATATATCTTCTGTCTGATATCTATCTGTCGTCCTGGTCATGGAAAGTGAAATCTTCTCAAGAAAACGTTTCCCTAAGACACCTCTTCAGTTCTCAACCCTTGTTTGGAAGTGCAGTAAATATACGAGTGAAGGAGAAAAGATATAAGATGCTTCAGGTCCCTCCTGTTCGGTGGGACGTTTTTGGTCATGTGGGGAGATGTGGACTTTTAGGAATTTTTAACATCTTTTCAGACAAAATTTTTCTGCCCCAGTCCTGGCTGAAGGTATTGGCAGGACTAAAGTTTGACCAGGGACAGTGTGAGTAAAGTATGGTTTTGTAGAAACCTGGCTTTTCACATGGTATATTGAGACATTTGTCTTCAGGTATTGGTGTCTCTTAAGGCAATCTACCATGTGCAAAAAATGTTTGCAAAGAATAAAAGTGAATCATAAAGTTGAATTTACCATGTCTGTCCAGAAAGTCCCCCAAACCCTCTGACCTGGAGGTCTGTGGACAGAGACAAAATGAAGCTGTCACTGCTGCAGTTTAACGGTGTCAAGCTGTGGAAAACTTTGATTCTGGTTTCCTTTCCTCCAGCACCACAGAGTCCACGGGCTCTCGCTGTTACACAAGTGTTCACTCCACTGTGGGAGGAGTTCAGAGAGAAAATGGAAAATGATTTTTACTTTTTTGCCTTTTGAACCTGAAAGTGGTTGTGGTGAACTCTTGTAGGTTGGAGGTTATTGTGCATTTGAGATTAGAAAACTGTGAAAAATCCCTTTGGACGTTTTTTCGAGCGGACACCATGTGTAGCCTGCCTTTAAAAAAAAAATACTTTTCTGAGAACTTGTACCTCATAGAGATCACAATGACCAAACCTCCAACGTATTTTATCCTTCTGCCAGACTCACTTTTCTCCACTCTGCAATTCTGCAACCAAGAAGACCGATATGATCCACACTCATTTACTGGGGTAATCAAAAACCTCTTAATAAGCTGATGGAAAACCCACCACAGGAAATGTATATAGTCTCATAACTAGCATTGATTGTGCTGCAAGGATACAGCAGAATAATTCTTGCAAATTTTGCGGTATTGATTTAATTGTTGTTGAAGGCAAAGGAATCCCCCGGAGTAATCACTCTGATGTCCACAGAAAACTCTGTTGGTGTTAATCCTTTAGGCAGTTTGTCTGCTGGCCTGTGCATCAAATAATTCTGTGTATTTAAGCCCTGAATACTTAGGGATGTCCAGTATTAACATTTGATACTTTTTTTTTTTTCTTTTCTCACAGTTTCTTATTTCAATATCAATCAATACCATTATATACATTCGTATGATCCTATGTGCAATTCCATCCCAGGCCCTGTGTCATCGGATTTTAACGCATGCCATGACACGACCACAAATATAAACAACTGGACTCACAGAGAGACCGATCAAACTTTAATTCGTTCATTTAAAAATCGGAATGTATATAATATACATTGTCTTCCTTTCAGACGCCAGGTTGAGATGGTTTAGACATGTTCAGAGGAGGGACAGTGGATACGTTGGTAGAAGAATGATCCCCGAGATGGAGCTACCAGGTATGAGACAAGGAGGAGATTGATGGATGCAGTGAGGGAGGACATGGAGGTAGTGGGAGTTAGAGTTGATGATACAGAGGACAGGGGGAGAAATGGAAATTGTTGACTCACTGAAAAAGGGACAAGCTGAAAGGAGAAAACGGAGAAGCAGATTCGTCGTCATCTGTTTGTCCGTTTTCGGGTCGCAGGGGCCGCTGGTGCCACCCAAATCACAATGCACCATACCGTGGTCCTTCCTGTGGGTGGTGAGCCTAGTGGAAGTTATGTGGGTTGGGACAGTGGGACAGATCAGAGCACCTCAGTGGCTACCTGGCAGCAGGTGGATTCAAACCTAAGGCCTTGCAGACTAGAGTCTGTCCCCTTAACCACTAGGCTGTACAAAAAAAAAAAAATCTGAACTCTCATTAAGATTCTTCCCCTGATTAACCGTAGCATTAGTGTAAAATACCCATAGTGCAATAATGTTGGCACCACTGATTGGTCGACTCAGCTCCAGTATATAAAGCATACAGTTTTATATAAAGGTGTGATGAATATGCACACTGTGGGCCTGATAAAGGACTTATCTTTATCCTATATGTGTTCTGCACCGTGACGTTAATGTTCATGAGTTTCTCAACTGACTCCTTGTGTGTTCAAACTGCACCGCGGGGGTCCCGCAGCCGTGGAGTGCTGACCAGGCACATGCAGTCACGGAGAAGGAGAAGGGAGAGAAAGGAGAGGGAGGACAGATGACAAAAGATACTGGGACTGGTTGTAATGAGGGTCTTTTTGTCGAGGGAGGCGGGAATGTCTCCTCACTGTCTTAACAAAGGAGGAAGACAACGGCAGCGGGTAATAATGACGTGTTCAGCTGTCCAGATCATATCCATCAGTGTGATGAGGAGGGAGAGGAAAAATCAGAGCAGAAAATACTGCAGGAGGGAAAAGAAACATGTAAAGAGGAAGTGGATCATCAAAATAAGGATCAGATCTCAATTTATTTTCATAGTTGTCTATATTTTTACATTCTAGCAGTGGTGTACTAGAAGTTCCACAAGGTTTCAGGTTCAAATCTCACAGGTCGCTCTGAGCATAGCACCATCCTGACCCACATATCTTCCAGTGGGCTCACCACCAGTGTTGCCAAGTTATTTTAAAACAGTAACTTATTGCTTTACTACTCACTGCTCTGAAAAAGTAACTAGGTACGTAACTAGTTACTAAATTA
The DNA here is from genome assembly GCA_016785265.1 of Paraplagusia blochii. NCBI lineage: Eukaryota > Metazoa > Chordata > Actinopteri > Pleuronectiformes > Cynoglossidae > Paraplagusia > Paraplagusia blochii. Next base: position 72,271 of record JAFBJS010003581.1, on the reverse strand, counting down.
TAAAAGTAACTAATTACTAGTTACTTTACTTTAATAACACATTAAAAAAGTTTAATTTTGTGTTCTGTAGCTATCTATCTATCATCATAACTATCATAATGAAGTGAATGTAGCGGTACAGTAAAACAAAATAGATGTTTAGCCATTTTGGCAGGCATCTTTATTGTAATCTTTAATATAATATCTGTATTGTGTCGCGCGCGTGCGTGCGTGCGTGTGTGCGTGCGTGCGTGTGTGCGTGCGTGCGTGTGTGCGCGTGTGTGTGTGTGTGTGAGAGAGACTGTTAATTTCCCTATAAGGCAAGAAGACTCTTTCTGATTGGCTTAGCCTGAAATGTTAACCTATGTCAACCAATCATCGCTCCTTTTCAACGCATGGGTTCAGTTAGTGTGCACAGCCATCTTTCACTCATGACTGTGAGAGTTACCACACACACACTGACAGGCAGCAGACAGGCTCCACTGCCACGCAGTCCTCTCTCCGTGGCCTCCATGGTTAGGGTTAGAAACCGTCCATATGTACTATACATATACTGTCTCTTATACACATCTAGATGTGTATAAGAGACAGGATCCTAGAGATGGAGCTACCAGGTAGGAGACAAAGAGGAGATT
>JAFBJS010003581.1:19548-57048 GCA_016785265.1 Paraplagusia blochii | reverse complement strand
GGAGCACTATAAAAAAAAGAGCAACACAAACCCACATCATGTCATTTCCATCTGTGAAATTGTTGCCGTATTATTTTTGTGACTCGTTTTTATAACTAAGTGATTTTATTACAAGAACTATGGTAAAAAGCTACAAAGTTATGTTTCTCCTCCTGAACAAACCCAACTTACATCTCTTTTCTACCATCATCATTTTTTTTCTACTCAACGTTGCCAAGCTTAGCCTTTCTACAGTTCCTCTCATTCATCTTGGGGGCGAGAAAGCTAATTACCTAAATGTTGTTTTATGCTGAACAGTTCCTTTTACTGTAAAAGTCCAAAACAGCCAGAATGACTTCTCATTACAAATGTGCGCTGGTTCTGCTGTAGGAGCACAAATTGAAAAGGTATTTATAACTAAGGATTTGCATCTTCTCACTCGCTTAAAGTCGCCTCTGAGGTAATGTGGGAATTCAGAGTTCCGGCTCCGCTCTGCTCTCTTCCGACACTCTTTGAATTTTATACCAGTGATATCAGCTGAAGGCATCATACAGCGTGTTTCCTCAGAGTAGATGGGGTCTCTCACGACTTTCTCAGTAATCTGGCTGGTGCGGTTTTCGAGGGAGTTATGCAGCATTAGTTTAGTTTGTCCAATTAAGATTGGCTTGTTAAGCGAGCAGATTTTGGTCTGGAGGTTTGGAGGTTCAGGTTCAAGGTGCTCTGATCACAGCACCGTCCTGACCCACATAACTTCCAGTGGACTCACAAACCACTGGAAATCTCACAGTATTGTGCAGTGTGATTTGGGTGGCAGTGGTGGAGACTGCTGCCCCTGAGACCTGGTTATGGATAAGAGGATGAAGATAAGTGACTGAATGATTGGATAGAAATTGGGATTTATTGCCATGCTGATTCTATTGGCCCAAAACACAAAATGTACTAAATAATGTGTACTTGTCTTTCTTAGTATACAGCGAGCAGACACTGTAGTATTACTTATTTACTCATTAATCGTCCTCTGCTTCGTCTAGGGCCATTAACTAATTAATTTATCTTCATCCTCTTGTCCATTAGTTGCAAGGGCAGCAGTCTCCACAACTGCCACCCAAATCACATTGCACCATAATGTGGTCCTTCCCGTGTGTGATGAGCTGTCCAGAAGTTATGTAGGTTTGGACAGTGCTATGCTCAGAGCAACTCAGTGGCAACCTGGCAGCTGGTGGATTTGAACCTTAAACCTCGCAGACCCAAGTCCGCTTCCTTAACCACTCGACCACCACTTATCAACTTCTATCAAGGCTGGAACCTTCTGAGGCCACAGTAGCTGCTGGTTTTTGTTCCAATCAACCAAGAGCACATAGTTTGACCAATAAGCTGTCTGATGACTTAGATTAGTTGATTGAACCCGTCAATTTAGTTGCTGCTGCTTGTTTGGAACAAAAACCTCACAGCCACAGTGGCTCTTTGTGGTAACATTGGGTTATGCCAGTTCTCAGGGGTCAACTCTGACCCACGGGCCATATATTAGACCTCCTTATTACAAATCTATTGTCCTGTTTCTTGTAATACCGAGGCACAGCAGGGTCCCCGTGCCCTCCGAGCAGATATATAATAGCACCTGATGATGATGATGACAATGACCTCGTTTCCCGTCTCTCCAGAGACAGGCGTGCTGATAAAAGACAGTACAGTACATCAGAACTCCACTCCTCTTCTTCTGCAACCTGTCATGGAATCAGTCCTGCCTTCACATGTGCTCACCAGAGGGAAGAAATCAAAGAATGTGCTGCAGGTTAACCTTCTTTGTTTTTCTTCTCTTTCTTTCCATATCTGTGAATAAACACGATCCATCCATGCTGATATTTGTCGTCCTCCAGTTCCTGGAAGATTTTTTTTTTGTTTCCACGTCTTCTTCTCCCCTTTTATCTCTCTCCTCGTCTCCTCCTCCTCCTTCTTCCCTTCTCTTCTGCCTGCCTTGGTAGTGAGGCAGCTCATGGAGCAGAGGGACTATGATTAGGACAGGGAAGAACTGGCTGTAAGACAGACACAAACTCAGAACTGGGTCATCATTGTTGCTACGTGAGGGCTCTCTCAGCAGATGAAAAGCTTGAAAATAAGAGGAGAAAACGACACTCACTGCTGCGCCATGAGCTTTAGACATTTCTGGGTTTCAGAAATACTCATGCAAAGGACTAATCAGGGAGAGCGACGCTCAATTTATGTAAGAAGGCCTGAATAAAACATGCCGCTGGCCCACTTTTCTACATCTAAGCCCTTCCTGTTAGGAACATGCATTGATTGGCTGTGGATGTGAAGCGGCGGAGGTGCGCCACAGTGGTCACAAAGCGTGAGACGGCAGGAACATTAGTCTCGTCTTTCTCATGCTCCGCGTCTCCTTCTTGTCCCCCTCTGCAGTCAGTCCTCTCTGAGTCTCCCACCTCTTCAGCAGACTGTCTGACACAGTCTGTCCCACTGGCCGACCATTCAGCAGTCATCATGCGCATCATTTCCTCTCAACATTCCCTCTGGTGTGTTTCCTCCAGCTCTTCTGGCTACTCTGTAAATGCTTTATTTGTGCCTGTGAGTGTGTAAGTGTGTGAGTGTGAGTGTGTGCCTCGGAGCATAAGGTGTAACTACATGTAGGATACTGTAAATATTCATGTTTGTACCATAATGGAGTTAATGGAGTTTTGCCTATGACTACATATTAAAATTTTGTCCCTTAAAAAAAAATATTAATGTCATGCAACACTACATTTACCAAATAACTTTCCCACATAAGAACGACACTAAACACTAGATAATGTTAACAATAATGAAACCTTCCAAAAACTGAGGATCACTATCTGCAATATAAACTCCTCCACTAGGGGGCAGGACTATTGGAGGCACAGAAGGAAAACAAACACCTTGTCATTGTGATCCGCACCATAAGTCACAACAAAAAGTACCCTCTCCATGTAACCATATTCAGTGGACCTCAGGGGTAACCTGGCAACTGGTGGACTCAAACCTAGAACCCTTTGGAACCCTATCTGGTTCCTTAACCACTTGTCCACCATTGCCACCAAGAAGAGGGAGGCTTTCAAGGCGTCAGGTTCATACCCACTAAATTCCAGGTGCTCTAATCATAGCAATCCACATAACTTCCAGTGGGTTCACCACCGAGAACAGAGAAAGGGTAACAGTATAGTGCGATGTGATTTGGGTGTCAGTCGTGGAAACTGCTGCCCCTGAGACCTCACAATGGGTAAGCAAATGAATAAATGAATGAATGAAAGTAGGAGAACAAAAAAATAAAACATTCTGCTCTCTTCTATTCCTTTCCTTCACCCTGCTGTGTCCTGCATCACTGCATCTGTGGAGGTTGGATGGATATTGTAGCCGACAAAAAGCAGATATAGCATTAGAATCGTAGGGGTGAGGTGGACAGGGGTAGAGGGAGGCAAAGGGGGAGAGAGCCAGAGCTGAACAAAGGCCTGTCTATACAGACTCAGCCTTCGAGCCAACACAGGTGTCTGTCCATCAGCCTCTGTGAAAAGGACACGCTATCACAAAAGACAGGATATGACACGTCAACATGACAGCTTTGAGCTTCTGAATTCTCAGGGATTCAAACAGACAGTGTGATCCCGCGGTAATACAGGTTCAGGAATGGAAAAAAAATCAGATTAAGACAAAATTAAAAAAAAAAAAAAGGTGAGATATCTTAATGATGTTCAGTCTTGAGGTTGTGACACAATTCCACAAGGGATTGCTGATTGCAAATGTGTTTAGAATTAAATTCAATGGATTTCTCCATGAAAAAATATATATATTTTCTTGTATCTGAATCCTGACTCACATGTAAATGTACATTTAATATAAACCTGAGCTGAGAAATGACTTGACAATCTGTCGAATCTGGATAGTCGAGTACAGTACAGTAGTATCTGTGAACCTTGGAAAGCACAATGATGCGAGAGCTCTACTGCCATCTAGAGGACGAAATATTACCACTGAAATTTTTCTGTAAACCATATTCCCAGCATTTACACGACCTGAACCATCTGAACAGGATGATTTGTATTCCTTTTTTTTTAACTTCACACCTCCTTCTAAGACACCTTCACTGTTTTCCAGAGGTGTAAAAACTGATTTTGTTGAGAGCGTGGGGAAGATTTTACTAAAATCCAACACCTGCATTAAAAACAAGCCCAGCTTTAAATTTAATACATATTTTTTGCTGTCTTATCCAAAATTTTGTCCTTTTTATTTTCTGCTCACTCATTTTTCTCTGCCAGTCTATGCTCAGTAATGTGTCCCACACTGATTTTTCTAATCACCATTTTCATCTTGCTGTAATTAAAGGTTTATTGGAGGATGATGAAGACCGTTACACACTCCAGCATGCAGTGAGAATGAATTAGAAGATGACTTATACCTGGTGCTGACCTTTCTTAGCCTCCATCTACAGGTAAAGCCATTTCCCTAACACGCTTTCCCTCCATAACAGCTTTCTTTTATCGGGGAAATAATTGAGTGACAGAGGGTTCTTTGAATCGCCCTCAGCTCCTGTCAATATCCAACATCACACGTTCATCTCGAGTACTTAAACTCCACTTCACCTCCATCAATCTCTATCAGTTATGGACGTTCACTCTCCCTTCCTCTCAATCCATATGTATGACATGGGATATTTGCCAGGGTTAGCACAAAATATTAATCACAAAAGGATATCATACAGCTACTATCAATTTCTTTCTACTTATTATTCTTCTCAAAGTCGCAGAGCCTGTTATCTTCACCTCTGAGTGTCTGACACAACAAAGAATAAATATAAACAGTGCGTTTATATTTTTTAGGTGTTGTGTAAGGATAACAGGCAATAGTCGGAAGACAGGAGGCAGAGCTGGAGGTGGAGGAGTTAAAGATGCTGAGATTATTTTTGGTAGAGACAAGGATGGACAGGATCAGGATTGAGGTGATTAGAGGGACAACACAGACAGGAAGGTTTGGAGAAAAAATGAAGAGATTGATGGATGCATTGAGGAAGGACATGGAAGTAGTTAGAAGCCAGATTGAGATGATTTGGACATGTTCAGAGAAGGGGACAGTGGAAACCTTGGTAGGAAAATTATCCTAGAGATGGAGCTATAAGACAAGGAGGAGATTGATGGATGCAGTGAGGGAGGACATGGAGGTAGTTGGAGTCAGAGAAGAAGATAGAGAGAACAGCGGGAGGTAGAGAACATCTATTTGCTGTGGCAACCAATAAATAAGGGACAAGCCGAAAGAAAAAGAAGAAGTTTTCATAATAATAGGCGTGTGGTGGACAGGTGGTTCCAGGTTCAAATCCACCAGCAGTTAGATTATTACCACTGAGATCCACTGAGCATGGCACCATCATCACTCACTGCTCCCCGTGTGGTCAAATCTGACCACTGTTCTCTTAATTGGTGAGTTAGAGGTCACATCTAGTTGTGTAAGGTGTTTTTTTTATCACAATGTCACAATGACATGATCCTAAATGATCCCAGATGAGGTGGAGGAAGTGTCTAGGGAGAGGGAAGTCTGGGTATTCCTCCTCCGGATGAGCGGATGAAGATGGATGGATGGATGGATGTCACAATGACAAGGAGTTTTCTGTCCTTCCTTATTAACCTCATTCGGAAAACCACTTCAGAAACAAATGTTTGTATAGCAGCCACTAGATGGCAGTATAGTCTCAACTTCTTCTTAAAGCCACGGCTCTGAAGGCAGTCAGGAGAAGAAACTCAAACACCTCAAGTGTTGACCCAGAGAAGACTCAGTGCTGCAGTATCTCCTGAGAGTCTCACTGAAGTGCCCTGCGCCGCTACTTAGTGTGAGATTTAACAGAGGTTTGGACACAAGTCCAGTTTCCACCTCAGCGAAATGAAATCAGAAGCCCCTGGGATTTGACTCAGACCCTCAGACCCTCAGAGCTGCTGAGTGATCACTGAAATGTAAGAGGGTAGAAAGTTTAGAATTGTATAAAATACAACGCTTTACAGCCAAAAAAAGAACAGGAAAACATTGAGGAAATACACCCCAGAATACTAGACTATCTGAGGAATGACTTGCTGGGTGTAAACATCCAAACAGAGTAATACTCAGGCAGGTTGGTGGGGTCGTTTCTGGGGTAATTAAAAGGTTAACGTTAAGTTTGTTCAACACTGAGTGGACAGGAATTCCTTTGGTTTGCTCCAGACCTGCGTGCGTTTTATTGGCTTGTGTGGGATTTGGGCAGGAAATCAGAGCCAATGCCCTCTCTCTCCACTTCAAACGGATGCCAGGCACCCTCAGATGTCATGAGGTGGTTAGAGAGTTGAAGGAGGTGTAAGGCGGGGTGAAGCAGAGAGGGAGGGGGGGAACTGGGGCTCAAGTGGGGCAGAGGAGAAATCCTGGCCTTAGAGCTTATCAGTTTGTGCTCCATGTAGCTTAAATGGGAACACTAAGGCAAACCAGATGCAGCGCAGGTTTCTCGGTGCCATCATGTGTCAGGTACAGGCTGACTAAAACCCGAGGCGCCTGGGAGGTACAGGCGGAGGTCAGCGTGCAGATGTTTCCCCGCACCGTACAGTATTGGCTACAGTCTGAGGTCATTCTCACTTGACAGCGTCCTAGAAAAACTCTCAGGGTTCCATGCTGTGACTTATTTACCCTGATGGATTTCTCCTGCTTTTTAGATTGACAGCCGCAGTGGTTTTATAGCTGGAAAATCAAAGAGTGTTGGTGTGTGTTCTAGGGTGTGTTGGTCACTGGGAATCCCGCAATGTCTTTTTACTTTTGCCAGCGGCAGTGTTTATAGGATTTTGTCTCATTTTCTCCAGTGTTAATTTATTTCCATAACGGCAGCCATGACACATTCTCTCCTCTGCTTTCTGCCTCCGTGCGGCTCCACTTTACCGAGTTCCCTCTCAGTTCCCTGGATTGACCTCACAGCCCCCGCTGCACTGGGCATATTTGACAATGTGCATAATTCTCATTGTAATTTCTCTGTCACTGAAATACTGTATTATTTTGTGGTTCAGGGGAAGTTTTTACAGTATTGTAACATTTCCTGAAGTATGCTTAAATAGTACATTTGTGTCCGTTGGTCAAAGAGGATATGAGCGGAGTGGAGATGTGGGAATAGTTGCTCATTTTAAAGGAATCTTCCACCCTTCTCTGCTCAGTGCTGCTATAAGAATGCACCCCACTCCACCCATACAGCATATATCTATATATATATATATCTATATATGTTTGTGTCTGTGTATATATATATATATATATATATATATATATATTTATTTATGTGTATACATATGTTTATGTATACTAATACATATGTATATAGGGAAAAATTTTGTAGACAGCCCCATTGTTATCAATTTCTAATGCCTGGTTCCACTGAAACTACATTTGTTTGGCCAAATATAATGATAACAACTAATAAAGGTTATAAGAGTTTAATTTTATTGCTGATATCTAGCCATGTCCCTTGGTTTTCTTGATAATATCCAAAATGCATAATCGGAAACAGTGCTGTGCAGTACTTTTACTGATACCAGTAAATACCTGGTGGAATTATGATACATAATAATACAGTATATATATATATATAAGAGAATAAAAGGTAGGGAATAAAATTCTACTTTTTTTCTATTATATGGTATAGTAGTGTTATATAGTATATATATACATATATGTATATAGATATAGATCGATAGAGCTAGAGAAATAGATAGATATGCATAAATACACACACACACATATATATGTATATATATATATATATATATATTTCCAAAGTCACACTTTTATTTACCTTGATCTGTAAAAATGAATAAAAAATATAGTTGAGACATTGACAAGGTTAGAAATAATAATTTATTTATTATAAACTCTAGTATTCTGACTGTACCTTTCCAAATCCAGAGTAGTTTTACCCTTGTCAAATATCTACTGTAGCAGCTTATGATAGTTAATACTATTGTACTATACTAAAATTAAATTCTATTGTACTTAATATTGTATTTAAGTAAAAATATGCAGTATTGGGAGTTTTAATGTTTTTTCATTATTATTTAGAGTCACTGTCTCCCACTTTGTACTCGTCCTGTCATGTATGTCTTTTGTGTGTCCACAGAGGACAACTCTTCCTCCCCACTCTGCATTATGACTTTATTATTCACTTTTATTGAAACCCCATTCACTGACTAATGTACTGTAAAAGTACAGTTGAATGAATGGGACTCGCAGACAGATCGGTTGACTGATCTCGGACCTTTCTCATCAACTGACAAGTGAAACTGGTCTCATCATTTCTCCTCTCAGGCTCTTTGGACCTCGGGGGTCTGGGTCAGGGTTTGGTAGCGTTTTTACTGTTTTTACTGTCAGTCTTACATGATCCACTGCCACTTAACGAGGGAGAACAAGGCTGAGAAATGAGGCATTTCCGGGCCCAAGGGTTTATATTCCTGCAGCCTACAGTGGATTACATTACAAGAAAAGACATGATTTATGCCGTATTTAAAACAAATAAAAGACTTTGCCATGAACAGCTTTGCTGTTATTATGTAAATTAGGACATGGGTAAAAAAATATGAATCACATAGTTTAATGAAATGCAGTATTTATTAGTATTAAGTATTTATACTGATAGTCTCAGTCATAATCACATTGCACATGAATTGCTACTCCATGGACGTCAGTATATTAGGGACATGTTTTTTTTAAGTGTAGAAACTTATCATTAAGCCCTATGTATTTCATCATTTCTTTCTCAAATTGGATCAGATTGCCACCACTTTCCGTTTGGGAAGAGTTTCCATGGCAACAGCATCTCCTCGAGTACAAATGATCTGCATGGGATCGGCGCTGACCAGATGTCCGTGGCGGTGTGGCGCTGGATGCTGACGAAGGACGACGATCTGAGCTCTGGGTCCGTGGTTCAGCAGGTCAGTCAGTTCCTCCGGTGTAAAGTTGAGAACAGATGAACCGTTAACCTCCACTAATCTAAGGTGAAAAAAACAGAGAAGACAAATGTCATCGGAAGTTTACACAAATCACCAAACATTTGTGAAACTTCATGTCCCTTTTTTAGTGTCTGCCACTGCAAATCAGCATTTTTCATCTGTCCCTGTCCTCTGTATCTTCTACTCTGACTCCAACTACCTCTATGCACTGCATCCATCAATCTCCTCTTTTTCTCCTACCTGGTAGCTCCCTCTCTAGGATCATTCCTCTACCAATGTATCCTCTGAACATGTCCAAACCATCTCAATCTGACTTCTCTAGCTTTTTCTCCAAACCTTTCTGTCTGTGTTGTCCCTCTAATGATGTCATTCATAATCCTGTCCATCCTCGTCTTTCTTAAAAAGAATCTCAGCATCTTTAACTCTGCCAAAAATGCTTGTTTTTCATTTCCTCTTTATTCTACAAAAAAACGAAATACCACGAGAAAATAATTCTTTTATGAACTGTCATTTTCCTTCTCCAGCTTTTTCTCCAAACCTTCCTGTCTGTGTTGTCCCTCTTATCACCTCATTTCTGATCCTGTCCATCCTTGTCTCTCTCTTTAACTCCTCCACCTCCAGCTCTGTCTCCTGTCTTCTACCTTTTCCTAGTGTCTCTAAACCATCCATCATGGCTGGTCTCACAACTGTCCTGTCAACCTTTCCCTTCACCTTAGCGGACTCTCTTCTATCACAGATCACTCCTGGCTCTTTTCTCCAGTTGTTCCATCCTGTCCGTCGTCTATTCTTCTCCTCTCCTCCACCGTCTCCACTGCTCCGAATAGTTGATCCTCAGTATCTAAACTCCTGCATCTCCTCCACCTCTGCTCCCGTTAACCTCACCATTCCACTGTTCTCTCTTTTAGCCGTGCATCTACTCTGTTGAGCTCTGACTGACCTTCAGTCCTTCTCTCTGTCGTCCAAACCTCCACCTCTCCAGGTTCTCTTCTAGCTGTTGATTACCATAACTGCAGGTCATCTGCAAACATCATCATCAACGTTGACTTCTGTCTTCATGTTTCCAATAGAAGTCCAATAAAAACAAATTCTAATTGCACCTCAACTGCTGTAGTAACAAATCTGTCCACTCAAAAAAGATGACGCCAGCAGTACTTCCCTTATGAAGATTCTACTGTAAACAAATTCTCCCATTGCAGACCATAACATAACAAATCTCTATATTGCATTCCATTTATAGTCTCCTCCATGAGGCTCACGGGGAATCTAGTTTATCCTTTTCCCAACCTGCTGTTTTGAAAACACCGTCAGAGTCGTCTTACAGTCAGTCAACACCCTGTGCAAGTTGATAAAAATAGATTAAAGTTTACATAGAAAAAAAGAAAAACTCTTCTTTTGTCCCTATTTTTTACTCTTCCTGATGTTCACATCAACCTGGCATCCACAGCTACCAATCACAGTAAAGATTGAGATACAACGTCATTCAGTCTTTACCTGTCGTCTACCTGTAGCTCAGTGTTTTCCACCTTGACTACCACTAGTCCGCGGCCCTCTGTGCAGCTGCAGGTAAATCCATACTGACCATCTGGGCCCTGGTTCTCTTCTATAACCAGGAACATGGCTGGAGAATGTGGCGCCACCAGCTGGCTCAAGCTGTGGATGGCAACACTCTTGTTTCCAGCTTTTTCCTGAAAAACAAAATTACAAATGAGGCGTTTGTTGGAATTGTAGCATTTTCTCAGGCTGAAATGGGGAAGGAGGGGTTGTTTGTTGTTTCAGTGGTGGCCTAGTGGTTACGAAAGCAGATTTGGGTCCACAAAGGTACAGGTTAGAATCCACCAGAAGAGACCAGACCCTCATGACTTTCAGTGGGCCTTCCACTACCCACAGGAAGGCTCACAGCATGGTGCAGTGGGATTTGGGTGGCATTAGTGGAGATGAATGAATGAATCAACTTTGAGACTCAAAGGAGTCTCAAAGTTATTTTCAATAAATGAACTTTAATAAACTGCAGTAAAACGTATAACCCAAAATCTGCGTATCACCTCAAGGGCAAATATCACAAGTCTGATGACTTCTCATCATGTCAGTGATCACCCTGGGACGGCATCAACCTGCAGACCACCAACATACCATAATGAGCTCCTGACCACGACGCAGCAAGTAGATTGCGGGGATCAGAAATAACTTGTGAGTCTGATCACCAAATTCCAGCATTCCCTTATCCAGCCTCTTGGCATACCCTCCACCACAATGCCCCCCACCTCCCCTTTTCCCCTCAAAGGCGTGTGAATGCCTCGCAGCAATAGATGCCGCCCAGGCCAGGGGTCAAAGCTTAGGCTTCTCTCTGGTCAGACAAGTAGGCCAGACAGGATATATCTACGGAAACGCGGCTGAAGCCCCTTGAGAATCCCCCTCCAAAACACATCGTTTTCCCTTTCAGCTTGCCTCAACTCTGGACTGGGGCCAGACAAGAGCCCTGAGGAATTTTCTCTTCATTTTCCCCATCTTTACTCGCGGAATCCAAATAAATCCTGTCCTACCTGGACCAGGAAGAGGTCCCCACATTGTCTCTCTCTGTCTGTGTCTCTGAGCAATTAGGAATGATAATTGTACAACTTTTACGAATCTTGGTTTACTTAAAATGATCCCTGCTGCTCCGCCCTATTACAGTAATAAAATAAATAATTTTTCTCCATGATAGAAAACATGAGAAGATTTAGTTTCACCCTGTGTGAGAAATTATTCTCTGAGGCCAAACAACACAGATGCTAAATGGAAGGGACTGGATTTCATTTACAATAATGGGTGTAAGTCTTTCTAAAGTCAGTGCTGCAGGAATGCAGATGCCTTGGCTGCTCCATCATCGCATATCTTTAACACAATCAACCTTGGGATATAAACTGAAGCGCATAGTATTAGGAGACAATTTGACCAAACTGAGACCACAGTCTCATTTAGGGACCGTTTCTATATAAAAACTGGAGACGCCCTATTGTTTTCCTAAACTGCGGAGCGTGCCAAAGCAAAGAGGTGGCAGATTTTTCTCAAACCACCATCCATCCTCAAAGAACATGTGAGACCGAAGGCCGAGCAAAACAATAATTCTCCCAATTTCCCCTCTTTAATAGTCTGTCTGAAGTTTCGGGGTTGTCCGAGCTAAACTGCTTATTTAAAATCATTCCCCCCTATTCGTTGTCCGTCCTCCGCCTCCCTCCCAACCTTCCTCGCTCTCTCCCTCTGATCCTGTCTCTCCTTCCCTCTCGGCTGCTGTTATTGATGCTCTCCAGTCGCAATAGATCCAGGAGATTAGACTGCCAATGATGAAATATTTCCTTATTGTCGGTAATGCAGGGAGCCTACAAGACCAAACACAGGGCGGTCTGCTCCCAATTAGAGCGGCAGCTCCATCAGTTCCCAGGCTGCTCCTCAGCTATGACCTGTGTGTTAACTCTGATTAGATCATATGATAAACATTAGCGCTGCTGCTTTTCCCACAAACTCAGCACCTAAAAAGCGTGGCCCTGGGGCAGCAACGTGACACGAGGCACCTTTCAAAGCCGAAGCCGCGTGTGTCCTTTCATGGCACCTCGTTAGGGCTTCTCCAGCAGGATAAAAGAGCCACATTAAAAAAGAAGTGGGCTCCTCCGGGGATAGGTGCAGATACCTTTACACACCCTGGCCCATTTCTCCATTGCGCTCTCTCAGTGGCTTTTGTCACACACATTCCATTGTTGGTATGGTCACAGGCTCTCGGGTATCAGCGCCACACATCATTTTCTCAGAAAAAGTGCGTGTTCATCCTCGGCCTTGTGTAACAGCCTGAATAACTGCTCGGATTAAGTGAACGGACTGGACTGAAGGTCTGGAGACTGTGATGTCAATCAGAGGAACAGTGGAGCGGGGGACTGAAGGTGACTGGGTGTTTAATGGTGTCCTCCTGAACCACATGTCTGACCTTCATATGCTTTTCATGTATGGCTGACAGTGTTGGGCAAGTTACTTTAAAAAAAGCAACTTGTTACTTTGCTAGTTACTGCTCTGAAAAAGTAACTAGTTATGTTACTAGTTACTAAATTCTAAAAGTAACTAGTTACTTTGCTTTACTTTAAACACACGTTAAAAAAAGTTTAGTGTTGCGTTCTGTAGCAACTATTATAATGAAATGTAGTGACGCAATAAAAACAAAAAAGATGTTTAGACATTTTGACAGGCATCTTTATTGTAACCTCAACTTGCCACTTGCCATTGTCTTGTTTGTGGGTGTGTGAAGCTGTTTATTTCCCTATAAGGCAAGAAGACCCGCCCAGGTCTCTTTTTCTGATTGGCTTAGCCTGAAATGTTAACCTATGTCAACCAACCATCACCCCTTTTCAACGCATGGGTTCAGTTAGTCTTTCCGTCTTTCGCTCATGACTGTGAGAGTTACACAAACACACACTGACAGGCAGCAGACAGGCTCCACTGACACACAGTGACCGGGAGAAACCGTCCATTTGGACCACAAATAGTAACAAGTAGCGATACCCTTTACACCACAGTAAAAATAACGGCGTAAGTGAATGGGAAAAACGCAGAGAAAAGTGGATTAGTTACGTAACAGTGTTACATGTAACGCGTCCCAACACTGATGGACGGATGTACGCTGGCTCTAATGAGTAGGGAAATGCTCGGCTGTTTATGTTGCATGCCTTGTTCTAATATGGTAAGAGAGCAAAGACGAGGCATTTGCTGAGACATTGTGCTCCAAAAACACCACAGCAGTTTTTTTCCTCAGCAGCAGAAAGGTCTTAATGTCCCACAGCACACATGTTTGTCCCAATAACCAGGGCCGTTTTACAGTTAATCTCAGTTTCTCAGTGTCTATATTTAGCAGTCAAAACATTCTCTGACTCAGACCAAACAGTTTTCCCACATCTGACTGTAGCTCTGTGTTTCACATGATTGTGACTCACTAATGCACTGAGGACCAGACCTTTGACTTGAAGGGGGAAGGTGTCAGTGCTGCTGTCAGTTGTACCTCGGTTCCCTGTAGAGCGTTCTGCAGCTGAGCCACCTGTCGGCTGAGGTGGACTATGGTTATCTCCTCCTTGAACACTTGACAGTTAAACTTCATCTTCTCTAACAGCTGGACGTCCAACTGCCTGAAGGAAATGAGACAAAAATACAATACAGTGTGTAAATGTCATTGGGTTCAGGCACCAAAACAGATTTTACAGTTTTATAGGTGGCTGAATGTAATTATTAGAATGACTCATAAATACATTTTTAAATATATTCAGATTAAACAAGGTCACTTGGCAGTAGCTTTCATTTGCTCCCTGTGCTTAAATATGACATTTTAACATATATATAGGAATAAAATTCAAATATGAAAAGGGAATGTCTGTATTTCCATAAAGTTTTTTTTTTCTTGGATGGGATAATGGAAGAGCAAACAGTTTGTCTATAGACCTGGAGACAAGGTCTAGAAATGAGGTGATTAGAGGGACAACACAGACAGGAAGGTTTGGAGAAAAAGCTGGAGAAAACTGATTGGACATGTTCAGAGGAGGGACAGTAGATACATTGGTAGATGGATGATCCTAGAGATGGAGCTACCAGGTAGGAGACAAAGAGGAGATTGATGGATGCAGTGAGGGAGAACATGGTGGTAGTTGGAGTCAGAGGAGAAGATATAGAAGATGGGGAAATGGAAAAAGCTGATTCCCTGTGGCAACCCCTAGATATATACTGTGTGTGTATATATATATATATATATATATATATGTATGCAATTTAATGCTCAATAAATTTAAAACATTTTAGAATTTTTGCATTTCGCCAATAAGTTCCCAAGAACTGTCCATCTTGCGAAGGGTGCCTTACTTGGAGTTGTGAACAGCTACATTGTTGACATTGTCCTTGAGACAAGACTTCAGACTCTGTCTCTTCTCGCTCAGTCTTCTGCTGACTGACTCCAGTCTCTGTCTCAGCTCAGCTGAGTCAAGCAGCTCCACATCAGCATCCTTCTCCATGTTCTTCAGCTCAGTGCAAAACTCTACCAGACCTTGGTGGAGTTCCTGGACCTTCAAGGATGAAGGCAGGGATTGAAAGCTTCATGTCATTTTACTGTGTTTACTCTTCGCGGAGGATCAGAGACGACATAGCCACCTGACGTATGACGTTGTACAGCGAGTCCACCTGCTGGTGCAGTTCCTTCATCCTCTCTTCTCTGGCAGACAGGTCCTCCTGGACCTTTGTGTCCGTGCGGCCCTTTTCACTGGTGCTGCTGAGGTCTGGACCGTTTACTGCTGCACTGGGTGTTTTTTTCCCCTAAAATTAATCACCCGTGTTGGTTTACGGTGCGTAAAAAGTTATATTGTTGGTATTAAACAGAATTCTACCGTTTTATGAAGACACAGCTCTAACTGTCTCTTCTCTGATGTTAGAAGACTCCCAATCTGCTGATCTGCAGGGAGATCTGAGGAACCTTCGCAGTAAAGAAACAAACCACTAATAAGACAACTGGATTCATCTAGTGTGGTGTTGTTTTTGTGTTGTGCTGTCAAACGTCCTGCACCTTGTTTCCCTTTCAGAGTGAACAGACTTTTATCTTCTGTCAGGTTCAGCATTTTGATACAGGAATCCATGATTTTTCCCACTGTGGTTTCACTCGGGGTTCTTAGATGAACGATCCGCTCCGATGCTGCAAAAAACAGGAGGACAGTGAACGATTGTCTTTTCATTTATGTGTTGAAATTTACGGGAAAAGACAGAACATTGACAAGTCATCACACGGCCACAAACACAGATAAAGATCTGTTGACCGTATTCTAATCAAAAGGAGTCTTTTACTGATAAATAAACTCACCATTTATGGTGACTTCTATCAACTGAGAATTCCTTTGTATCATGTAATTGTGGCTTTTGTTTCTGTAATGAAAAAAAAAAGTGTTTTTTTATTGATATTTCAATTTTTTCTTGCTGTAATTCTTCATCACACCTCAGATTGAGGGAGCGTCGATTCAGAGCCAGGCAGCTCACGTGAGGAGCGGACATGGACTTGGTCATCGATGCCAGTGTTGCAGTAAATGTCTCAACGTTGGACTGAACTGATGAGTCTGTGAGACAAACCGAGACAAAAAATTAACAAAATGTTTCTCAGTTCTTGAGCGTAGCAAAAAGTCCTGGGTTTGATTCCAAGAGGAACAAGAATCTCCGTAATGTTAATACTATCACATTGGATAATATAAATAACTGTGAACTGTACCAATCAGAGAGTCCAGTCTCCTGCTAAAGGTGCTGGGAGGGTGAAGTTCAGTATAAATAGCCGACAGCAGCTGCTCTCTGTCTTCCAGTGAGGTGACCTGGAGGATGTCCAGAGTGTTTGCATCCACTGAGGCCATGTCTGCACCACAGAGCTGTGCTTCTGTGAGAGGAACATTTAGTCATGAAACGGCAGAACATGCACTTCATCAAAGGTTGACATTTTAAAAAAAAAAATTTAATTAATATAAGAAAAATCCATGACGTGACGTTTCACACCTCTATGGATAGATGTTTGACCTTTCTTCTTCTACTCTGTTTGACTTGTCCCTTTACTGGGGTTGCCACAGAGACTTAACCTTTTCCATCTCCCCCTGTCCTCTGTATCTTCTACTCTGACTGCATCCATCAATCTCCTCTTTGTCTCCTACCTGGTAGCTCCATCTCTAGGATCATTCTTCTATTAATGTATCCACTGTCCCTCCTTTGAACATGTCCCAACCATCTCAATCCGACTTTGCCTCCTGTCTTCTAGCTCTTAGTATTGTCTCTGCTCCATCCATCACATCAAGTCAAACCTTAATGGTAATTATGTATTGAATAATAATAGGCCTTGTTCCTTTTGCGAGACACTCTGTCGTGACACCCGGGGAGAAGTATTTACATAATGAGAGAAGAGTAACTGTCAGACAGAAACTGGAATGCAGGCTTGCGAAATGTATACATGTGTCTTTTCACGTATTTATCAACTTCACCTCCATTTCTCCTGACGTATAAACATTAATTTAAGGACAGTTTATTTGCTTTGCGGTGAAGACAAAGCCGCAGGGTTGGGAGGAGAGTGGTCTCCCACCTTTGATGAGCGGGAGACATTTGCGCAGTCCAACGTCGGTGAACCACTGGCAGAGTTCATCAGTGTTCAGCTCTCTGAGACATTTGGCGACCTGCCTGTCCACATCCTGGGGAGAAGGAGCGGTTACATACCTGCCGCTGATGCCACATTCTGCATGGGCTTGGAACAAGTGCTTCAGGGAAAAAAAGTTTTTTTTTTTTTTTTCTTTCCCTGACACAAACGTATAATCCACCCATGCATACCTGGAAACATGTAGTTGTTATGAAGAACTCCTGTATGGCATTCTTATTGTGCTTGTACTGTACCCAAAAGAATGTTCTGAACACCTGGTATAACAGGTGTTCAGAACATTGTACGTTGTATTTTGGAGACATATATGCTTGCAACGTATGCGTAAAAAATAAAATATAACTATCGTTTTATATTTAAATTTATATTCTTAAAACAAGATATTTTTTAATAATAACCAATAAACGGTCCTCTTTATTGACACCAGAACCAAGAAACTAACTGCTGCTCTTTTTCAATGTAGATTTCATTCAATTCCCATGTTCACGGTTCTGATCCACCAGCTGCCAGGTTTCCACTGAGGTTCTCTGAGCATCGCACCGTCCCAACTTCCAGAGGCCTCACCACCCACAGGAAGGTTCACATTGTGGTGCAGTGTGATTTGGGTGGCAGTCGTGGAGACTACTGTTTCTCCAACCCTGTAACAATTAAGTGTATGAGGATGAATGAGTGAATTATTTGCCTTAAACTCTCAGCCAAGACAGCAGGGAACGGTTCATCCAGTGTAATAAATGATAAAAAAAAAAATTCCAGTAGTGAATTCTGTGATTTTACATGATGATTGACGTATTTTAAAATATTTTTTACATCAGATCTGGACCGCAGGCAGGCCAAGTCACAATACTTCTTGTGTTCAGACCATGGTCTTGTATTTTTTTGCCAGTTTAGTCCATTAGATGGAGCCAAGAAATATCATAACCTGAAGAGAGGACACCTTCATTGAAGTCTCATCTGAGACAAAATTTTAGACAAAATTAACCTGTATTATTTTTCTTATACTTCAATGCAAACATTTCTGACCTCTATACATTCCATTCATTTTTATTTTTATCCTACTTGTTACTTTGGGAAGTGAATAACATCTTTTCAAGATACTGAAACTAAAGTGTGATATTGAATTTGATATATTTAGTAATTCAATAATTCATCTTCATTTGCTTACCCATATCGTGTCTCAGGGGAAGCAGTCTCCACAACTGCCACCCAAATCACACTGCTCCATACTGTGAGCCTTCCTGTGCGTGGCAAACCTGGCAGCTGTTGGATTCGAACCTAAAGCCCTGCAGACCTAAGTCTGCTTCCTTAACCGCTAGGCCACCACTACTGCCCTGTTGTATTTATTACGGAAATATAAAAATAATACATTAAAAAATGCAAATATACTGATGGGGAAGAGGCGCAGCATGTGACGCACAGCGTTGACTAATTGGTTAGAGGCGTAACAGCGCCACCCACTGCTGTGCGTCATAGTTTCAGCCTCTAATTTAAAATAAATACAAATCCGTTGAACATCAATCGTAACAACATGATACGTTACAGGATATAAACACATTTCTGTGTTTGCCTATAAACAAGCGCTCAGAAACACAAAGACGTGTTTAGTGGGCATCGCCCCAAACACAGGTTTCCATGTCGGAGTTGCCTTAGTCACAAATTCCTTGTTTATAGTTTTCCTGGGAAAAGCAGTGATTTGCGCTGCCAACAGACCATCCAGCAGGTGACAGCGCAGTGATTAGGCAAATTGAAGTGAGACTTTTTCTGCGTCTGGGGTATTTTGCTATTATGTGTTATTAGACAGAGATTTTTTGGGGGTTGGAAGAAATGTTACATCATAATTCACTAAAGCCGCAAAAATAATCTACAGTTTTAGTCATTTTGTGTAATTTAATGTCACAGTGTGGGGGCTGTGGCCTCTTCAGCTACATGATGCATTCGTGACTCATGATGTAATTAATGGGGTACCATGAGAAAAAAACAAGATGGTTGATAATTCAGGAAGATAATAAGTGCAGGATGTGAGCAATTGGCTTTAGGAGAAAAAAAAAAAAAAGTTGTAATTTTTTTTTCTTTGCTGTTATGTGTTTCATCTAACACGTTGGATTACTAAGGATACAGGCAATCTTGCCTGGCAAATCCTGGACAAAAATACTAAAATCCCAAGACTATTTGCAGAGTCATTGCTTTGACAGATCAAGGGAGCTGGGAAATATAAACAGAGCATATTCTATAATTGCAGCAACTCTGGGCTGTGTGCTGATGCCACCCTGAAGGCCTTGCTTTGATGGTTTACAGTACCTTCTTAGCGAAGTTTCCATTCTGATCCTTGGACGGTTTCATACACGACGCTGCAGGAAAAGGAGAGTAAAAAAAAACAAAACACAGTATTGTAAAGTTCCTCCAAGATCACACGGTATTAGAAAAAAAAATCAGGACGTTTTGCAGACGTACCAACAGTCACGCGTCTAAGTCGTGGTGACCCCTCTTCTTCTGGGCAGTGGTCTGTGGTTTGGCTGAAAGTGTGGACGGTGGTGGTCCGGCAGAGTGCGTCCCCCAGACTGCAGGAGCGAGTTATCTGTCTCTGTGATCCAACACAGGTTTTCATCCTTTAGTCTGTTTCAAGCCATTCTAATTGACTCAGTCCCCATTAGTATGAGTATAAATACATATATCTGTGACATGTGTGGACCCTAAATATATGATGTATTTAAAGAAGATACTTTTATACCTTTATATTTACTGTTGGGTTCATGTTGGCAGCCTGAGGCAGGAGGCGGAATTCAGCCTTTAGGATGTCAGCGCAGGTCACATCTCTGCTGCTCAGGTCATCTGCAAAATATTAGAATAAAACACGTTTTGTTTGGAAATCATGAAGCTTTACCCTCGTGTTCCTAGACTTTTCTGATATTTTACATTTACCTCTTACCCTTTCGATGTTAGTTGTTGTCTATCATATTGCATTATTATTGCATGGTGTCACAGACAATTTACAGCAAGGATGTCAAACTCCAATTCATCATTAGACAATATGGAAGTAACTACTACAACTATGTGTGAAAAAAAAAAAAAACTTCAATTGATTAATATATATTATATATTAATATATACATATATTAATAATATATATTACTGCATTGCAGTGTTAAAAAAAGATTATTAGTGAATTCACAAATTCAGCAGCACTATTATAGGGCTAAGTAGGTGAGTCACACTGGACCTGCCACTGGACATTCAGTTCATAAAGTTAAAGATAAATTGTTCAAAGATAAAGTTCTATCTATCTATCTATCTATCTATCTATCTATCTATCTATCTATCTATCTATCCATTCATCCATCCATCCATCCATCCATCCATCCATCCATCCATCCATCCATCCATGGAAGTAGATTGGGCCCCTTGACCACATGAAGCTTCTTCCACCACAGCATGTTGTATTACAGGCTATTGCACAGGGGGCGCTGTAAGTCAAATAAAATCACTCTGTTTTCAATTTTCTGGATCATTACCCCATTTTTTACTACATTTGTTGAATCAAACATATATTTTTGATCTTAACTAGTGGATGAGACACGGGTTGCGGTGATGCAGTTCATATGAATTATATAATTTCAGTATATTGTGACTATGGAACAGTGTAGGCTATTGAGGCTATTACAGCCACGGAAATGAGTTATATTCCGTGTTCCATACATTGACTTTTGGTCTTTTTTATAATATGAAGACAAGCAGCAAAGGTCAGTGTTGGACAAACGTCTGTCCACTATAACAGGGGCTTAAAACGTCATCCTTCCGTGCTCAGCCTCGCTCTCGTCCCCTCATATTACCATTCATTTCACTTGTATATTTTTAGTTTGGTTTCGTCTGCAGAACAGGTCAACAGGTTTATTACTTTTCCTACAGCCTGTGCCCGCTGCAGACGCAGTCAGATGCAGCCCCTTGGCATTCCGTCAGACACACTAATATTTGTGCGGCTGATGACATACTTATCTAACAATCCAAGTTCTTTCCCACACAGAGCATGTATTCTTACGTTTTCCAAATGTCGTCTGGTCAGCGAGCAGATATCTTTTTTTTTTTTTTTTTTCCCTTCCTATCATAACAAGCAAGACGAATGAGGCTGAGAAAATGGCATTTAAGTCGTGTTTCCCATGCAACACAAAGCTGCAGTGTGATAGCGATAAATGTCGAAGCGCCTTTTGCGGTTGTAACTCATCATTAAATTCATTGCATTACGTTTGTGAATGCGTTGTCGTAATATTTCTCTTATCTTTTAACCAGAACAGAACAAATACCTAATCGATACACAGTAGTCTCCTCCTAGAGATTACTAACAAGAATTTCTCAAACACATGGTTTTCATTTCAGAGGCCTGTCTCTAGAAGACGGGTTTGACGTGGATGGGAGTTGGAAGGAGTCAGACTCCGATAAGAGAGTGTAATTGGTTTATGTGTGTCAGCAGTGGAATCTCGTCTGCGTCCTGGAGAGACGGAGGACGACTGGGAGGGGGGCCGTGTGCTGGCACCCTCTCCATCACCTGGCTGGCCTCTGAGTCACTTGTGTGAAGGATCTTCACATCTGTACAGTAGATAAGCAGGGTTTTGTAGTCGCCGGGGCTGCAGTAGATTTGTCTGACGATATCTCTGAACGGTCAAGGAGCTAAATCCAGTTTGTGCGATAAAATAAAAGCATGAAACTGGAAGCGGCATTTCATAAATTCACTCTCTGGAGTAAAACTGCTCCTGACCTCCGGACGGGCAAATGGGAAAAGTCTTGTGAGGAAATGAACGAGCAGCCTCCTCCAGCTGACCTCAGACATAACAGCCCGTCTCAGAAATTCAGGGAAAATGACTTCCAGACATTCAGTAACTTCTTTCTTCTTGCGCATGGGAGGAGGGACAGGAGATGGACAGCTGTCTAAGAATGGTAATGAGCGCTGCAACACACCCACCCTACCACAGCCATGCTCAGACTGCTGTGGTGGAAAAGTCCAATCAAAACAAAAAAGGACTGGGAATTTTTCGGGCCAACTCTGTGACACAGTCTGATGTTGCCTTAAAGGGTGAAATCACCAGTAATGGAGAGATGGACATCATTCCTTGCTCCGAGGCTGCTCAATTATATGTCAAGCCGGAGCGTCAGTGAGTTCCCTGGCTCCGCGGCGAAGAGTCACACAGTCCTCCGTGTGAAAACGCTCCAAGCCGCAACATAAAAATGGAAATTGGTCAAGTGAAGTGGCACAAAGTTGCCCCGTTCACAGGCACTTCACCCTGTTGGGCCCGTGTATGTATTTTACTCAGTGTAATAACAACGCACGGCATCAGAGTCAGCACTTTTCAGGACGTTTATGTAATGGATAGGCAAACGTGATGCTTATCGTTTACCGGCGTCATTGTCCTCGACCGGTTTGAAAAGAAAGTGAGCTCTTTGAGAGACGACCGAGGGAGGAGAGCGTGCTGAGTCACAGGAACCCAAAACCTGGGAACCGCCTGCCCAGCCATGCACACAATAGCTAAAAAGAGATCTCAACAAGGGGGAACTTCTGCAACTCCCAAAGGAGACGTTTGAGGTACTGTAGCCATGTCACATAATGAGTGCAGTTAGATCTGAATGGGGATTGAGATCAAAATGAGGCCCAACGTGAGCTCAGCAGCTGCATGACATCATCTGCGTCTTTTCTCTTCCTTCGAGAATCAATTTGGGTGATTTAAAATAAGAAGAAAAGTAATCCGAGTAAATGAGACCCAAGCAAATACTCACCCAAGTTGTGTTCAGTAAACGACAACAGATTTATTCCAGTGTTGAAACTTCCTGCGACAAGAAAAAGGAAACCAAGACAACCAGTGAAACCACAGTTTCCGTCAAAATAACAATTTACTACGAATATAGATGTTTTTTGGATTTCCATCAGTTAAATATAGCAAATACAGTGGCTGTAATTGCATCCTCATGAACGAATGTCAAAAAGATGGTGTACTAGAATTCTACAATTATTTTGGTGACATAAATTTTATTTGAATGATTATATATATAACTGGAGTTTAAGAGTTTAGATACCGATAACCAACTGTTCAGAGCAGTGGAGACTGCGGAATAGAGTACAAGCTGGACGAACAGCTGGAGAAAAGTGTCAAAAGTGATTTGTGATAGAAGAGAGTCAGCTAAGGTGAAGGGGAAGGTTTACAAGACAGTTGTGAGACCAGCCATGATGGATGGATTAGAGACACAAGGAATAGACAGAAGACAGGAGACAGAGGCGGAGGTGGAGGAGTTAAAGATGCTGAGGTTTTGAGACAGGAAGGTTTGGAGAAAAATCAAGAGAACCTAGATTGAGATGGTTTGGACATGTTCAGAGGAGGGACAGTGGATACATTGGTAGAAGAATGATCCCAGAGATGGAGCTACCAGGTAGGAGACAAAGAGGAGATTGATGGATGCAATGAGGGAGGACATTGAGGTAGATGGAGTAGAAGATACGGGGCAGATGGAAAATGTTGATTCGCCGCGGCAATCTCTAAATAGGGGACGAAGCCGAAAAGCAAAGAAAGAAAAGAAGAAGACAATCTACCGAGCACCACAATAGTCTAACGTGTACAATCGCACTAGGAAACCAAACCTACTGAACACTAGTACTTTGTGTAACTGTACTGTATATCGCACAAATGTACCTCACAGTGTTATAGTCCTACGTCATCTGCAAACAGTTTGACCCTGTGTCCCAGGAATAAAGTTGCAAAGAAGTTGCTGTTTCACCTGAACAGACCTGAATAGATAGTGAACTTCTCACTAGTGTTTTCACCCTCATCATGTTATGTCCTCATGGGTCAACAATGACACAACCTTGTATTGGTATGAGGGTTTTACCAGGTCTTTCTTTTGGAAGGGTTGTAGTAAAAACACTGGCTAATTGAACTCTATGCAAACCACCTTATGACCTAATGGTGTTGAATTCCAGTGAAAATACAGAAGAGCACTGGACTCACTTGTCTGAGGAAGACCAGGGACGGGAGGCACCTGGTACGCACTACGTAAGAACGTGGTCTTAGATTTCTCCTTGGGTGTCACCACCTCATCTCCATCTTTACTCCGATCATTTGGCTCCTGATTCGTCTCTGCCAAATTCTCAAGCCCGTCCCCATCCCTGGTCTCTTCTTGTCCCTTATCTGACTCGTCTGATTTTTCACCCTCACTCTTGTCTTCATAAACCTCCTGGTCTCCAGCCGTGACGCTTCCATCACTTCCACACGTGTGGGATACACTTTCCTCTGAGTTGATTTCGAAGAACTGATCGTCGTCCACAACGTCCGAGGGCGTGGGTGGGATCAGGGTGATGACGGGAGGCGCGGGGCTCAGGAGACTACCCGAGGCCGCGGTGCTGTCAGTGCCGCTGTCGTACATTAGAGCATCTTCGTCGTCATCTTCATCGTCTTCTCTGTTGACAGTGGCTTCACCGTGGGTCTGTATGGAGAGTGAAGACAGAGGCCTGAGTCCTTTCTTTTTCACAGCCCACGCAGAGGCAGACACGGAGCTGGCCGATCGACCCAGGTTGTTCCTCGGGGTCTGAGGTTCCTCATCATGCAGACTGAAGCTGGCGTTAACAATCCCCAGATCCTCCACCGTGATCTGGATGGTTTCCAGTTCACCTGATGGACTATGATCTAAGTGTGAATTCTGAGGAGCGCCATTAATCTTCATTTCCTGCTCCTGCGGAGAATCCTGTTCCTCACACGGCAGGCATGAGCAGCAGAGAAACCTGCGTGACAGACGGTGGCTGTTCTTTCTCCACAAGTGTCTGCGACGCTTGCGTTTTTCTGTAATGACTCCGGCCATTTGCTGTTGCACTTAGATTTTATCTAAACAGCTGAACATCATCTCTGCGGCTCCTACCAGAGAACGACAACCAAACTGGCCCTGACCAACGCTGCAGTATCTACAACAGGCGTTGCTAAGGTGAAAAGAGGGGGAAAGGAGCCAATTCATGCTTGTAGGATCTGATGAACACTTGGAATAATGCGGCGCTTAATCAGCACGCTTTGATATGTTAAGAAGCATCATTAACATCACAGCTCTGGTTTCATGGATGCAGCTTAACCCACAAGACAAGAAAAAGGGGAGCAAAAATGTGTAAAATTGCTTAAAAAAATAGGATTTGTTTTTGGTTGGTAAGATAGATAGTTCTGCCAGTTATTGACACCTGGTGGGGCTTTTGGGGCAGGTGAGAATCTGGGCAGGCGGATACCCCCGTTCATTTAACCCCCATGGCTTCAGATGACACTTCCTTCATTCCACAAGCCCAGTCCTGTTCCCTGCCACATGATAAGACTTCCAGCAGGAGCTTAAAATCATTTTGCCTCACCACCCACATTGAGGGCTTACATGAAAAGATGATATCTTTGTTTTTTTCTCACACCCAAAAGTGACAGTTGAACAATGGAGGCAGATGATTCCTGCAGCCGTTTTTCCTCTAAACTTTCACTCTGGAGGCAAACGTAAACGGCTTCTGTTTCTCAGCTTCTGTCTTCATGTGTTTTATTGGTTTCCATTCTCGTCCCCTCGGCTTTCCCCTGTTCCTTATCAAGTTTTGCTTCTGTTATGATAATCAAGTTTAAAAAAAAAACAAGGCGTTTACCCGACAGAATAATCTACTGTGGGTTTCGAGTTATTTGACTCATTTTTGTTCTTATTAAAAGTTGTGTTTATGCGGAAAAAGTCTGCTCTGTCTCTGTACTTCAATACAGCAGACCACAAAGGTTGCTTTAATTTGGGTTATACAAGGGTTGACATTTTTCCCAGATGAAAAAAAAAAAAGCGTCAACCTCAGACACAATAGCTATCTTAAATTAGGTCAGCCCGTTTGTTGACATGCAATAGCATATTTCTGCAGACACGGAGCAAAGGAACTCCATTAGACTCTGAGCTGCTCTGAGCCTTTTTGGGTAGTCAATCTCCATAGACATGGTTGCCAGGTGATATCCCTTCAAGGGTGTGAGGTCGTTCTCCTTCTGACAGACAGTGCGTGGTTGAAGAGTCTCTGTTGTTGAGGGAAAAGTGCTTTTGTACAGGATGTCAATCAGAGAGACACGGTGATGGTTTTTACTTTTCACTGAGTCAGAGGCGAAAGGTGGGAGGGGCTGGAAAATTGTCATGAAATTGTGAAAAGAACTTCACTTTGTCTGAAAAAAAATGAGGAAAATAGCTAACAGCTCAATTAGTTAAAATTACTTTGTTTATGTTGTTGAATGTGCTAAAAAAATTGTTAATAATTAATTTATATTCTCTTGTTGCTCTGGGGCAGTGGTGGCCTAGTGGGTAAGGTAGTGGACATGGGTCAGGAAAGACACCGGCCACTGCAGGAAAGCTCACAGTATGGTGTGGTGTGATTTGGGTGGCAGTCGTGGAAACTGCTTCCCCTGAGACCAGATAACAGATGAGAGGATGAAGATAAATACATATTGTTGCAATATCTTGGCGAACTAATCTGGACTGAAGGCAGGACAGGGGACAGATCTATATCTTCAACAGCACAGGTGTCAAACTCAGGCCCGGGGGCCACATCTGGCCCGTGAGATTAAATCAAATGTGTACTAGAGTTGGCCCAGTATGTAGATTTTATATCCAGTCAGAATTTGTTATATAAATAATGGATGTTTTTTGGTATAGCACAAAAATTTTTGAGTAAGCAGTATTTAGTATTATTATATCTGGAGAGAAGGGAAAAATGCATGTTTATAGTTAATTTCTCTCTATATATATATTGAATTTGGCCTGTGATGAAACAGCGTTTGACACCACTGTTCTACAGCTACCTCTAACCCTCTATAACTAAAGTCCCTCGCTGGTCACTTTACATTAATAAGAAGCTAAAAAGAGACTCATCTGATCAAGGAACTCCATCTGTGATGAGCTCAGGCCAAGGAAACTGTGGTGTTTCTTCCCATAATTGACCATCTGAACCATCTCAACTCAGGCTCTTTGGACTCTGTTTATCTGGACAGTTTCTGGGCCGACAGTCACTTATAACAAACCTGTATTTCAGAATTGACTTCATCAAGATTTTGGTTACAAATAACTGGGTCTCTTTGCTCCTTGTGCAAAGAGATGAGTCGATGCCAAAACTGAATGGCATTGGATGTAATGTATATTGTGCAAACTGACAGATTGAGTTTGTAGACCAATGGATAAGGGTATCACTGGACAATGTCTACAAAAATAAAAGAAAAAAAAATCCAGGAAGCATTACTGCATGGATTGAATGGACTGTACAATATTAAACCACTGTGTCGGGCCCCTTTGACATAATGTGGTCAGTGCTTTGTGTCCAACAAAGGGGGGCAGCAGAGAGTGGAAGCACAACACCAGCAGGACACAAAACAGGGACCAGTGGCCGTCAGAACAACTACCTCTGGCTTTCACAAATCTGGATAAGGTTAAACGCCACAATTGATTTTTAGTCACAGCGCATTCAATCTGCCTTCTGGATATTTGATCTGGTATTTTCCAAGAATATCAACTTTTGTTGTAATCCTTTAACATGCTGTTTGGATATACATGAGTGGTGGAACAAAAGGATGGATGTAGGGTTATTGTTCCATCTTCCTTTATGGAGCTCATGTTTATGATTTGTAAAAAAAAAAAAAAAATCAGTAAACTTAATGGCATTTTTATGGAAAAGTAAATTCTTTATGATAGATGCCCAGAGACAGTGTAAGTGACAGGGCAGACAGAGATGAATGCTCCACAGCTGCACCATAGCCAGGGGCCATTTGAGGGAGAAATGTCTGAGACAGGCATGTAAACCCAGCAGTCACCCCGCGTCAGTGAGACGCAACGTAAGCATTGGAGTTATAATCATTTATTTGCCAATTTCCTTTTTTTTTTTTTTTTGCATATATCAAGTTACAACTCTTGCGCCAAGTAGATTACATCAGATTATAAAACATACCGCTGGGTACCTACGTATGTCAGTAAACTTTTTTTCATAAGTCATTGACCATTATTGAAAATTGAGGATGATATTTTAAATGGCCAAAAACTCCTTTGAAGACAACCCTCCAAAAAATTATGTGAGACGACCCCAAAAAACCCTTATTGTGATCCACCTGAGGGTCGCGACCCAGTTTTTGGGAAGGATGAGGGCAAACTTTTTTAAAATCATGGGCCACATTTAGTCACTGCAAATGAGTTAGTTAAGTTTATGAACTAAGATAAAGGACAGACATGATAACATTTAGTCTTGGTAATGCCATCTATGGGAGAAACGTGAGCATTGCAGGGAAAAATGCAGAAGCATAATCACAATTCAAACCAATTATATGATTGGGACATAAAAGCTTAGTGGGCCGGATTGCAAAGCGGAATGGGCTGCATCTGCCCCCCGGGCCTTAGTTTGCATGTGTTAGTGTGCACAACACATGTCCAGGCAAAGGTCTGCGAGGTTTGGAGTGTGTTTTACTGGTCTCACACATGGAGAGTGGTGCATTCTGGAGAGCCCCCAGGCCGTGCAGCCAACATCAACACCAGCCCTCAGTTCTGGGAGGGCTGGGAGTTTCTAAAACATCACCATCACCTCATGCTCTGTTACAGGACTGTGAAACATGTCGAACATTTCCTGTGACAGTCGTGTTTCCATAGGCATTAGGAATCCGGGTCCGTAATCAGGCGCTGGGCAGGGACGGCCAGTTCTTCTGTGGTGAACATGACCCTGTTTGGCCATACAAAGATCTCCCACCGACACACTTACGAAAAAAAAAAAAGAGAGAGAAACAAATAGAGGCTCTCTTCTTTTGCAGTAATTTACACAGGATGGCAATTTTCAAAATAAGACGGCAGCGTGAGTCATTTTCCAGAATGTCACCTCTCCCTGTGGAACCGGGCGAAATAAAGGGAACATTTTTGTTTTTGTGGAAGATGGTCCACTACTGTTGTTATATTGTTGAGGATGTTGTGCAACCACAGTGGGCCAAACAATGCGGCAGCATTCTTAGAGCAGTGTGGGAGTCTGAGAAAATAAGCATATTCAACTGAGGATGCGGAATTCCTCCTTAAACCATTAAGGAATCAAGTTGGGGTTTTTTTTTTCCAACGCTCAGGATCTCTATAATAAATTTGTTTGTACAAATTGTCCTCCAGCTAAAGTCCAAACCAAGTGTGCCTCATATTTGCAGTTTCCCCTGTGGCTGACACCTAATAGCATGAGAAAAGGAGTCTGGAGGGGGTGGAGGAGAGGGCAGCAACCTTGAGAACTTTTGCATTGAACTTTCCCCTTCAGTCCTCCCTCTCCCGCCAGCCCTGCGCTCCCTAATCAATTACTGTTGGCAGTCAGGAGACCACCAATGATTAGCAACAGCAAGGCAGACATGGTTTGGGGGTTGGAGGGCTGGAAATGGGAGGCTGAAAGGGCGGCGCGTGGAGGAAGGGGAAGGGAAAGCGGTGCCTGCGAAGGGCTTTGATCAAAACACTGCCTTGAGAAAAGCAAAATGGAACAGGACCCCCCTGGTACAAATGACCCTTGCACAGTTTTATTTATCTGTGAGAATGAAAGATCTCTGGGTCTGAACACGTGAGCAGACAGCTGCGACTGCAGTGTGTATCCGAAATATTGTTTACACTCGCACATGCACAGTAGAAAGCAGACGAGACCCGCAGGCTCTAAGACAACAACACAGAAGAACGAGGAATAAACACACAGAGTTTTTGTTGTTCAGGTCTTTGATGCAGGAGGGAAATAATTTACAGGCTTTTTTTTTTTTTTTTTTATGAGAGTCTGTGTCGTTCCCACGCCCAGAGTGGCAGGATAGCTCAACGAAACAGTTTGTCTTAGATTGGCTGATTGGCTGGCTGGATTCTGGCTACGTCTTTGACGGTGATGGAATTTTAATTTAATGAGAGGATCTCTATCACCACACCCAACCACAACTGCCCTCCTTTCACTTGTGCATGGGTTCAACTCCGTCTTTTTTATCTCTCCGTCTCTTAAGTTTAAAGGTTTATCTTGTTTTATAGGGTGACAATGACAGGGAGAAGGGGAGACGCAGATGTCAGAAATGTTTGTGTCATTAATTTCACCCTGTTTTTTTTTTTTTAATGGCGAGACGAGAGATGAGGTTTGAGCGGCAGGGAGTGAGAGACATACACAAAGAGAAGGGATAAATAAAGAGAGAGAGAGAGAGAGACAGACAGGGGGTATGAGGACAAGGGGGGTCAGAGGAAACAGTTCACACAGCAAAGCAGACTCCAGCAGAGCTCTTTTTTTAAGATGTTGCATTTTGGTCTCCTCATACACACACAATAAAACAACATTGATACGCAGTATCTATTATTGCAGGCTATGGAAGCAGAGTATAGTACAATATTACACAATGAGGATCTTGACTACAGTAATCATAATACTGTGACAAAAAAATAAACATTGAAACTTTAGAGCAGGCATGGGCAAACTAAGGCCCGTGGGCCAGTTGCGGCCCGTTGAGCTTCTTAATGCGGCCCGCCAACCTTGTCCAATTAAAATAATTTATTTGTACTATCATAATACTTTTCCCTGCAATGACTGCGATTCCCCAGCAGATGATGTCAGAAAGGCTATAATTATTATTATTATTATTATTATTATTACATATGTAGTATTATATGTTTTATACATACGTTTTTAAATGCCATACTTTAACAAACCATCCATCTTTTTGCTCTCAGCTCTGCCCCCTGTGTCCAAGTCTGGGATCCGCGAGTCAAAAAGTTTGCCCAACGCTGCTTTTAGAACTTAAAAGAGTCATTATTCAAAATTTTGACAGATTTTTGAGCATCCAAACACATCCACAATCCAGATACACCTCATTGTAAGATGCGACAATGATTCCAAATGCTTTTGGTTTTTAAGTGAACCTAATCCGGAAAATACGGCAGAATGAAGGGCATGATGCCATGAGCATTTGTTAGTTTCTATCTATTTTTTCACTGGTATAAATGAATCTAAATTTTTTATCCTTTTCATTACTTTTCACTAAAATGTTTTTGTTCACTTCCTTCTGTTGTAAGACTCCCATGACCCTTGTGCGCATCCTGACTCATTTTTTGGAAACAGAAATGATATTGTTATCTTTATTTAATGATGTCATCCGTTGGGACCCGCTGTGTTGAGATATGTAGGGGAAATATAGTCTGATAAAATAAAGTTTATCTTCTTTTTCAGCGCCAACAGAGATTATCATGATACCACATGCTGGACCGGACCCCCGGCTCAGGAAGTTTTGGAATTCAGCGCATGGTATTGTGTGCTCTGCTGGGTTTGTCTTTGTCATAAGATGTTTTTGTGCCGTCCACATCGCATCATCGGGCATTTCAAAGCTGCTGTCACGGGCACTTAGAGAGAGAAAGGCCAAAGACAAAAGGACACTATTAGTAACTTGTAGCTTGGTGGCTCCTTTGACATTTTCTAACAATATGCCTGTGCCCTCATTGAAATCACTGCAAATTAATTTTAACACTCAGTGAAAAGGCAGATTAGTGCCGTAAGGATGGCACAAAGGGTGTTAAATATGGCGAGCAGCACGCTGGACCACAGGCCAGGCCTGGGACACATTACCAACAGCTGCCCGCGCTGACCTATTTTCACAGAAACAACTCAAAGATTTTTAGGATCTTCTTTTGTGCAAAGCACACCATTGAAGTTTTTTATCTGCCTGACCCCATTGGGCATGGTGCCCTTTGATGCCCCCTCGAAAGGCATTGATGGGGCTTTAATGAAGTGTGGCAGCCTATTAGATGGTCCGTATTGATCTGGACCGTTTGGGGAAGATGTTGCCCGAGACAACAACAGGGAAGTAGCGCTGTAAAGAATACAAACAAGGGCCCAAATTACTGCCGTGGAGACTTCAGTGACAAACGTGACCTTCGCTCATAAAGCGACAGAGAAAAGAGATTTCAGTTTCAATTATCCTCTGTGCAGGAGGAAATGGTGAACAGATGGCAACAATGGTCACGGGCCTCACTGCGATCAGTGCCGTTCATGGACATCTTTTCTTTGGGATAAATTTACCGTGGCCTGGTGAGGTTTTCATTGAAGTGTTAGCACCAGGAGGTGAAGCTGGCCAACAGATCGATGGCATTAGAGACATCACAGTAAATATTTTTAACGCAACAGTTGGGATTTGTTTACGGGTTGGACAAATGTTCTGAGACTCTTTAATGGTTTTGAAGCAGAACCATATTCGATCAAGTTTTTTAACCTACAAAAATCCAGATCAGCCTTAAAATATCTCTTGGCCTGAGGTAACTGAGATAAAAATATAACAAAGGGTCGAAGGACAAATAAAAGCAGAACTTGACAAAATTCTAACATGTATATATTTATATGTATATTAGAATTTGTCAATGTATATATTTTGTATATTTTGTCAATGTATATATGTATGTATACATTTATGTATACACATAATTTGCAATTATAATATACATATATATATATATAAAGAAAATTGGTGGCCTAGTGGTTAGGGAAGCGGACTGGGGTCGGCAGGGCCCAAGGTTTGAATCCCTGAACCGCCAAGTCCCCCCCCCACAGTGCTCCCCCTGATTACTCCAGAGGATTAAAAAAAAAAAAAAAAATTATAAATAATCCAGTATTTGGGGCTTATCTCTTGCCTTTTTGAAATCACTAGCATTTTATGCAGTGACCAAACTGGTAGAATATTGATATTTCCTACTAAATAAAGTCACTTTTTATCACAGCATCTTTGTTGTATGTTTCTGTGTATGAATGTGTTCATAACATGGTTCGGTAATATGAGGGAATAGGTACACATCAACACCCTTTAAGAGCTGTGGTTATCCTAAATGGGCTTTTTTAAAAACTACTAAGGAAAGTTCTACAGAGTCGGAGGACAACAGGATTCCATACGTACCAGACAACACCCTGAGACAAAAACTGGTTCATCCCAAAGACAAAATTCCAAGACACATGCTGGACAATGTGGTTATGTATGTATACATTTATGCATATACAGTATTATTTTAATTTTCACACCCCATATATATGTATATATATACATATATATATATTTATATACACATATTAGAATTTGTCAATGTATATAAGGATATAATATATATATGTATATATATATACATATATATGTATATATATATATACATATATATATATATATATATATAAAGAAAATTAAGTAATTTCTTCCTAGAGGGGCGGTTGGTGGCCT
Organism: Paraplagusia blochii; assembly: GCA_016785265.1. Lineage (NCBI taxonomy): Eukaryota > Metazoa > Chordata > Actinopteri > Pleuronectiformes > Cynoglossidae > Paraplagusia > Paraplagusia blochii. The sequence goes on along the minus strand of JAFBJS010003581.1, from coordinate 23,731 downwards.
AGTGGTTAAGGAAGCGGACTGGGGTTGCGGCAGGGCCCAAGGTTTATCCACCAGCTGCCAGGTTGCCACTGAGGTGCCAGTGCTCCCCCTGATTACTCTAGAGGATTAAAAAAAAATAAAAAATTATAAATAATCCAGTATTTGGGGCATATCAACAGGTTGCACCTCAGTGGGTAAAAGATTTAATCTTAAATTTCAGGCATATTGAGAAGGGTTAGGGTTATTGCTTACATGATGTAAAGGAAATCTGATGGATTTCTTGCAAATTCCTCTACATCATGTCAAACATGTTTTGACTGGGTGGACTGACATTTTTGCATGCCTCTTTGCAAATAAATGTATGTCACTGAGCCAGATTCCTCCCCTTTGACATGACATAATTCAGGTTCCAAGGGAAATACAGTGATTACTGGCATATCACACAAAAGATCTGTGACTGTGAGAAATGCAACGTACGCCATGTAGCGCAACTCATCTTTACATGGAAAGCGAAGACAAAAGACACGGAGGCAAGTTGGAGTTTGTCAACTGTCTACCTTTATGGGAGCAAAGCAGAGCTGGGAAGAAGAAGAGTTTTCTTTTTTCTTTTTTCTTCTTTAGAGAAAACAAATCACTTCCATTTGACGCTACATAAATCCAATCCTTTTGGAAGTCATTTGGACCCTTTAGGGAGCAGAGTGATATTCTGATTAAATTCATGCCATGGCTGAGTGAGACTAGAAAGACAGTTTTCCAGACCGCAGTGAGTAAAGAAGGATCGACTTGGAGACCTATTTACAATCTATAAGACCTACAGCTGTTTTTATAAAGCCGCCATTACACTGTGTATACACCTGTTTTAACAGTAAAGCCCTAACTGTCTCTGGCCTGTCTTTACTATGAGGCCAACACTTGAAGCAATAAACAGTGGGGCTGGAATATAAACAACATCCTGCGCATCTGCGTTTCAGTCTCATGATTCTTCAGGATCTCCAGGTCACTAACGTATCTAAAACACCATTGTCCAATATAAAAGGCTCTGTAATACACATAACATGTATAGTTTAAAGACCTAAAAAAAGGAAACTTTTGCAAAGAAGGGTGAAGTATGGCCTTTTAAAGGTAAAGACATAGAAAGTGGTTGTCACAACTGTGACAAAGTACAAGCAAGTTCTAGCAGTAAATTAATTCTTAACGTTTTGGAAAGACAGACCTCAGTGGCTTAAAAGTGGCAAATATTCCTGGCTTTAACAAATCAGAAATGTCCGTACCTTCTTGGACCTTTGTTACATCCTGCCAGCCTGTACATTGGGCACATTGTACTACATGAGTAATACATATCTTATTTAAGACATACTGAGAAACTGCAGTGACTAGAGAATGAAGGACCCGTCCATCCACCCATCTCTGTCCACGTATCTGTAGCAAGGATACCCAGTCTTCCCTCTCCCAAGACAATTCCAACTGAGGTGCCCTGACCAGAGTTTAGGAAAACTGGAGGATGATTGACAGGTTCTTGACATACTTCAGGATTCCTTACCTTTGTGCCAAGTAAAAAAATACTTTTCCAGAATAACAATATGCATGAAAGTATTTATTGGAAAGAATTAACATATATGGAAGTTGTGCATCTGAAGTTGTTTTAAGTTTCTTATTCATCGGAAAACAGTCAGTTAAGTTAGGTCACCAATTTCTTGTGATGCAGGTTTGAAGCCGTGTGTTGGGTGTAACGGAATGTTCTACATTGATTTTTTTTTTTTTTTTCCTTTCTCTTTTGTTCTCTTGCACATATCAGCTGAAAAGTACAGGCACCACATCAAGGCAGATACTGGAGCGAGATTATCCCCATCACTGCACCAACTTGTGATGTATGTAATAAACATTAATTATATGTGTGCTGACGTACTTTCGCTATTGCGTGTTTACACTCTCTGGCAACACATCAAAATAATTTTTTATCCCAACATGCACTTGCGCTCTCTCCCTCCCTATGACAGTCTGTCTCTCACCCACAGCACTGTCAATTCTGATGATGTTTGGGACAAAGGCCTCTTTCAATATCACAAATAATTACCTGAGGCCTAGAGCGGCTTTAACAAATACTGGGAAGGGCAACAGGATTAAATGCAGTATATTCTTGAGTCATTACTTGTGTACAGTAAGTCATCAACTGTTGGGAAACCAAGAAACCACCCTGACTCTGACAACAGGGTGTTGATTCAAACCATACTGTTCTCAGCAGATAAGTTCCATAGTGGTGTAGTTGCTCATTTCCTCCTCTGAAAGGTCTCTCAGATGACCACAGGATTGGTCATCATCTTAGTAATAATGACAGTTACCCGTAACCCAGTGGGGTCAAAGTCATTTTTACCATAGGGGACACATCAACAAAACAATTTCCTTGAAGGTTGCTTGTACTTGGAAGACTATAGATGTAATTACTCCAATACATATTAATACATGTTGATTATTGCTGGGTTTTTTTTTATTATTATTTGGTTAAGAAACTCTGCATTTCCGTCATAGAATGCTTTGTAAGATCCTGCGGGCCATACATAATGTCTTGGCGGGCCGTATTTGGAACCTCAGGCCTTGAGTTTGACACATATGCCTCAACCTAAAGACTGATTCCTGTTTGTCCTTGTATTGATACCGATTTTCTAATGGTCACATTATTTGCCATTCGTTTATTAAGCAATATTTTTTTATTGGTGAGTTTAAGTCTGAGTAAAATTGCAGTACAAACAAGAAAATTACACCAGTTTTTCATTTCCAGTTGCTTGATATGGACAAAAGAACCAGACTAAGAACAAAGATTTCAATCACTCAATAGTCAAAAAATTGAAAAACAATCTGCAGTAAGTTTGGACCCAAACAGGAGATTTGTTAAAGTCTGAGAAAACATTGGTTTGGCTCAATAAATCAAAATTGCCCTGACTTTGACATGTGCAACGTTTTTTGTTTACGTCACTTCCTTGTTTAGAGTTGTATAAGAAAGTGACCAATTCCTTGTTAGATGCTGCCTTTTGGAAACTAATGATGCAATTTGTTCCTCAGAAGAGGAAGTCTTACGTATTTCGCATAGATTTAACCCATACTACTTCTGCTTTCACTCACACGGTGACATAGGGCTAAACCAGGAATATATTTGTCATCATAGATAAAAAATAAATAGAACTTTAATAACTCCTTGGGAGTATCCTTTCAGAAATGATGGTAGATATAGATTACTTCTTGCTTAATGAAGGACTTCTCAGACCTCTTTCTTCTAAAACCAAATTCCCTTTTGTGTTCCTTCCCCTCATCCTCCAGATTCTGTTTGAGAGTTGAGCATCTGTAATTTTTTTCCAAGCTGTGCTGTCTGTCCTCTCCAGAGGACACTCGTGCCAAATATCTATTCATGCTAGACAGCGTCAGGCTGGTCTGTTACTCAGGTTGCTGCGTCTTGCTCCCTCACCTTGACCCCGCTGAAATCCGAGAGCCTGAACACTGTCTTGTGCCTTTTCTTCAAATAGAAACATCAGGGTTTTGTTTTCACTGCTATAGTCGACCGGAAAACTGCTGTTTCTGTGTTCTGGACCTCTAATAATAACATTATATCAACATGTGGGCTGTTATTTATTGTTGCATTGTTCCTTTGCTGCTGCTCTCCCTCTCTTTTCTGCTATGTTTGTTATTGAGAAATATAGGGTGAAGCCCCAGGGTCAAATCCATCTTCTTATATTCCACTGTTTGTTGTATTAGGATTAACATTGGGAGCATTTGGGAGATTTCCTGCTATTCCCGTTGTGCAACTGCTAAATTTTAATGATGAAATTTATTTATATCGATTATTTTTTTTAATTATAATTTAATATTATGTCGACTCTACAGCAGGGGTGCCCAATAGGCAGATCAGGATCTACCAGTAGATTTCCAAAGGTAAGCTGGTAGGTCCTGAGCAATAAGATAAAAAATATATATATAGTAATAAACACTAGAAATGTAATTCTATTTCAAGATGCTAATCGGGACAAAGTGAGAATAATATAGGTATTGAGTCAGAGAGTAAAACATATGTTAGATGTAATGTATAGAATAAAGAAAGGTCCAGTTTATATACAGTCATGGAAAAAATGATTACTCCACTCTGCTGTTTTCTTCAATTCCTTGTTCATCTTAATGCCTTGTTCCACTAAAGGTTTATCACCTGGGGGAAACAATG
>JAFBJS010003581.1:0-19537 GCA_016785265.1 Paraplagusia blochii | reverse complement strand
TATTGCTAGTGATGTAGGAACGGAAGTGATTTTTGTCACTGTCAATAAAACCATGCAAAATGGCCAGAAATCAGCTCTGAAATTAAACTTAATTATGAGCCTTTTTTGTTGTTATTGTATTTGTCCATATTAATGTAGATTAAGTGGAAGCAGACTTTTAAATGGACAAGAAATTAAAGAAAGAGTGGTCTAATAATTTTTCCATGACTGTAGGTAACTTCAGTCTGGTCATTTGAAAAGCAACCCACAAGACAAAAAAGTGTGGACACTCGTGCTCTACAGTCATGTTAGAGCCTCGACGTGAATAGCCGGTAACAGCGCGATGAAACAGGGTGCTGACAGTCAGAGCCAGTGTCTCCCTGAGGTCATCTCCAAAACACAGGAAACCAGACTGACCACAGATCTGGCAGATCACAGCCTGTTCCGGCCCCTGGACAGATCCGGGGTCAGCTTGGTGGTGGGAAGTTAGAAACAGGTCTATATTATCTTTTTACTGCGATGTTAAAAAAAAAAATCTACCCAGTGACCCATTTGCTTCATCCCACCCTGGCTGGAATGCAGGGGTGTGTGATGGCAGACAGGAAGTCTTTATTGTACTGGTGCGCAGATCCCAGAGCCAGACAGCAACTGGGAGCGATGTCATCCCCGCTCAGACCAGGCATATCTTTGTGCTTGCTCACCACGTAACAAAGACGTAAATAAACACTGTCACCCCTCTGGTCCTCAACTGTCATTTCAATTAGACCCAGTAGTGATGGAGAGCCCCGGCCTGCGGTTTTCCCAGCCATGCCGTTACCTCTGACCCTGCGGCTCGTGCCTGAGGTGATTTTCTTTATTAGTCCATGGGGTCTGTATTTAGCCCCGCAGTGATCAGTAGCTGCCCTAAAATCTGCAGAGTCAACACTCTGCCTTCCTGCCTCTTAGTTGCTTTAGCGCACTGAAGCCCACTGCCTTCCACTCCCACTCTCCAAACATCCTCCCTGAGGCTTGATAACATCTCTGTCCCGTCCATTCATGAGTCCATCGAGCTACGTGTCCTGCTGGGGGATCGCAGTTCAAACTGATGGAGGAAAGCTTTCTAGGAAGTGTTGTGTGTTTTTTATTATTAATATTATTATTATTATTTAAATAAGTCACACTAGCGAGTGTCTTTGTCAAGACACTGAAAGTTTACAAAGTTAAATAAACTCATTAGCTGGTTAAACTAATGTGTGTTTTGATGATTTATTTTCCCAACTTTAATAGTTCTAAACAGCCAAAAAAGAGCTGAAGGGTATAGGTTATTAATAGAGAAAGGGCAGAGAGAACCCAGTGACTGTAATCCATCATCGGACTAGCGGCAGTTTAAACAAATATACACAGGTTGACTGCCATAAGTCACGGGTCTTGACTTTTTCATACCTCAGCTGCAACCAATACTGAAGCGAGCGGGGCTGCGACCAACGGATGCATTTCCTGGAAGCCCGGGACTTTAGGACAGAAACAGTAAATGTTTTGTTACTTTCAATAAATCACGACATTGTTTAATTAGCATCCTCTGAATTCTCATTCATTGTGGTGTGCCTCGGAGATGTTTCCCTCCCTGGCTTTTACTCGCATATTTCTCAAGATATTCCACCCATCAATTTTGCCACTGAAAAAGCGATAGAAGGGAAATGATAATTACACAGCAGGGAAATATGGAGAGGAACAAAGCCGAGCATTGTGATACTGCTGCAAGGATTTCACAGATTTGAGAAGAAAATAAAGGCATTGCTGTATTTTTTATGTATGACAGAACACACTGACAGTGTTGATCGTTGATTAAAAACAGCTACGCTTAAATCGCTTCCCTCAACTCTCTAGCAAACACCAAACTTAAGAATTAAAAACTACTTTTCCTCACTCCGCTCTCAATGTGGGCTTCACCTGATTCTAATCTCAGGGGGCATCTTCTCCACACAAAACCCTGTCAACCCGAGTAAGACGATGCCTTGTTGGTGGTGGTCTCTGAGGAGCGGCAGGACAATGGATCAAATACAGACCAAGAGGCTTTGAACTATTGTCTTGATTCTCTATCTTTGTATCGCTCATGCCCACCGTGACCTCTTGCTCCTCCCCTGCTCCTGATGGCTCACGTTTTCTTTGACCCAGTGAAAGTGCCACGGTCTGGAGCCGGAGATTTTCCCGCACCATCTGCATGTGACCTCAGTAGCAGCGGTAAATGTAGAGGTAAACAAGATTTCATGATAAGCTGCCATGAGGTTGCAGGATATCATGTATCAATTTGCTTGGGAATAGTTGCAGTTGTGGTTGGAAAATAAAAATGAATTCGATGAATTCATTGGTTTCAGTTATGTTAGTCCAAATAAAATATCTAGCCTTCCGTTCAAGGTCTTCTAGTTGATCCGGTACAGTACGGTGTGACTTGAGTGGCAGTCGTGGAGACTGCTGCACCCGCGACCTGGATATAGAAAAGCGGGCTAACGTGGATGGATCCATGGATGCTGGAACCAGTTTTTAAATGATGAGAAAACTATTGTACCATGAGAAGGGGACTAGGGGATGGAATCACTCATCCAGTGAGGACACAAAAACTATTGGACAGAGGAGAAGGCATTGGGAAGGAAACACCTGAAGCCCTCGAATCCCGGCATTCTTGTATTTTGCAAATGGATATTTAACATTTTGGCATATGCCCGTTGGAGGTGTACAGCTCCCCAATACTGCAAACTACAATTATAACAGAGAGTCTTTGCTGCCCCGTGACCAGCATAGTTTTTTTGTTGTTTTAAAACATGTTTTGTCCATTTCAGAAACGTTTGAGCGCAGTATTTCAGCTGTTTTCATAGCAATTTCTGCAAAAACGGCAAGGGTTCCTGTACTTATTTTGATAGTGAGAACTCCTGCCTACTCTACGTGATGTTACTGCATCATGACAGTAAAACCATCAAAGAAAACACTTCAGATTCAGTCTTTGTTTGGACATGTTTTTGTGGTGGATTTTTTTTTTTTTTTTTCATTCCTACCTTTATGAAACCGCAGCCTTCAAACACAAGCAATAGAACAAAAGCCAGTTGAAACAGTTGGTGTGTTTACCAAACAAAACTGCATCATGTAAAAAAAAATTATTATGCATACTCAAAAATTAGTTTTACAGTGACAACTGTTGAAAGACAACATGTGAAATCAACGCTGCGAGCCGACGTGCGCAACACAACAAAACATTCCGACAGCACTCGCGAAAGCCTTTCAAGTTCCCCAACGTTTAAACGAATGGAACTTTCTCGTTTATCCTGTGTAATCTGATCCTTACATATCTATCTCTGTCTCCGTGATACAGACACTGATGACGGAGGAGTTGATCACTTGCCTAGGGTGGGGTCCATGCATATTTTTCTAGAGTTGTACAGTACAGTAAATGCTGCTGTCCCCACCCAAACTCAAACCACTCCACAGACTTGTCTTTCTTCTCCAACTGTCTACAGACATCAAGTCTGCCATAATGTACACTGTACACGCCGCTTTCACCTTCACTCCATCTGGCATTTTCACCAGACCGGACAACAAGAAGGCTGGGCTGACGACAAAACAACATGTGTGTAATCAACTGAAGAGAATGAGGGGAATTCTGCAAAACCCTCGCTCAAACTTTCACTGCTGCTCCTCATACCAGGCTGGCAGGAGCTGCCAACTGGCTCAGGCACTTTAGTAAATGTGTGTGTGGTGGTTAATGAATCTTTAAGGTTTGCCGTGCACGGCTTAGATTTACCATTGTAACACAAAACCATTAGAGTTGTTGTAGCGAAGGTGCCTTGTTCACTTCACACACGGCTTCATCACTCTTGTAAATCGACAAGGTCTTGGCAAATGCACTTTCAGATTAATCAATAAAAAAATTGTGATAATAATACTGCTTATCACATCGTCATGTTGAAATTATTGCCCTGCCCGAGGCAGCTTTTCATAACTGGTTCGTATTGAACTCTGTCAGCAATTTCCCCAACATCTCTTTGCCCAAGAAAATACATTACATGTGAATTAATGGCAGTATTTCACCTTCTTTAGCTTCACTTTAAATGAGACAGATCCATCTCCTTAGCAGTGCTCAATACCACATATACCAATAAATAAATCCAGACAAAATATGTCATTTGTCTAAAGATCTTTTACACCTACCTCAGAAGCAAAACATCCAAGTGTGTCGTTATTTTTTGTAGAATGTCACCGGAAACATTATGGGATGCACGCTTTGTCTGTTTGGAGATAAGTGCTGCGCTGTGGTAGAATGTCCGTTGGCATGGGGACAAGCCTGACTGGCTGTGTAGAAGGGATTAAACAGTGTTAAGAGTGTCCAGATGCAGGGTCACACTAATGCAATGACAGAGTGACACACACAGCGATGGAGGATAAACATCTTTATTATCTCATCTCTGGCCAGCAGCTCCCTTCCTACTGTTTCATGTCATTTTTTTATTACACAAATTATTTACACACGGTAAGTAGTAGCTGCAGTTGCCAACAGGCAAATATGTATAAATAATTGTTATTTTTTTTAATATGTGCCCAGTGTTTTCTGTGCTAAGCTTTGTTTTAAAGCTGATTAGAATAAACCAGATGGACCTCAGTGCCCATGACAAGAGCTCCTCCCCCAGAGAATGATGTGTCTAAAATCTAGGTCATGTAAATACCTATCATTTTATCCATCCATCCATCCATCCATCCATCCACCCATCCACCTACCTACCAACCTATTTAACTATCTATAGGTATGTATGTAACTATGTATCCATCCATCCATCCATCCATCCATGCACCCACCCAACCACTCACTCATCCACCCACCCACCCACAGACCCACCCATCTATCTACCTATCTATGTATCTATCTATCTATCTATCCACCCACAGATCCACCTATCTCTCCATCCATCCATCCATCCATCCATCCATCCATTCATTCATCCTCCCATCTATCTATCCATCTATCTATCTATCTATCTATCTATCTATCTATCTATCTATCTGTCTGTCTGTCTGTCTGTCTGTCTGTCTGTCTGTCTGTCTGTCTGTCTGTCTGTCTGTCTGTCTATCTATCTATTTATCTGTCTGTCTATCTATCTATCTATCTATCTATCTATCTATCTGTCTATCTGTCTATCTGTCTATCTGTCTGTCTGTCTGTCTGTCAGCCTGCCTGTCTATCTATCAATTTTATTATTATGTTTTAATTTGATCCTTATAAATGTATTTTCTAATGTTACAAAATTATAATTATTGTTGCCGTCATTTTATTTTAAAACCATTACCAGTTCGCATCACTGACTACATACATATGTACCACAACATTCTATCCATCCATCCATTTCCATCTCTCATCCCTTCCATGCCCAGGGTGGCAGCTGTCTCCATAACTGCCTCCCAAATCACATTGCACCCCATCATACCTTCCTGAGGGAGGTGAGCCAACTAGAGCCCCAGTGCCATTGGTTTTTCACCACCTCTGGGCCATAGCAAAGTCCAGTTCTTTTTTTTTTTTAAATTAAAACACAGTCAAACACATTATGATTTTTTAGAAAAATTGTTTTACAGCAAGGTTCTTATAAACTAATAATATTCTATGCCACTGCCCTCATGGACCAGCTCCAGGGAATTTGAACTGTGTTAGAAGAGGCCCTAGCAGTGGAGGTTATGGATGGGAAAAATTGGAGCATATTTTTCCTTAAATAGCTCATTTCTAAATTTGACAGGGTTTACATTTCCCCTGAGGTCATTGGAGGGACATTATGAATCTGTAATGTTGTTACAAAAGCCAGAATTTCCCAAGTCACAGCTCCGGGCCCGGCACTGGTCCCTGGACAGCTTCTCTTGGAAGTCTCATGTGACCATTCACACTTTCCATAAATCTGCAGAGTGTTTGTGACGCTCAATTAACACTCGGGAATTGCTCCTGGTGGAGAGAATGGTCACATGAGTAAGGGCAAGAAGCCCAAAATCATGGGTTCACATTGAGTACTGCCGGTAAAATCTGGGGTTTCGGGGCCCAAAACTATAATGGTGGCTATTGTGCTGGTAATCACGCAGTCACTCAAGTGCAATATTCAGGAATGCTATTTTATTACATCCCATAGAGCCCCAATCATGTGTAAAATTTGCAGTTTGAAAAGGGGCTGCTATCATATCAATCAGCATCACCTGGACGGAGAACTAATGGAGCTCCACTCCTCTGGCTGCCCATTTGTGTCAGCAGTTGCCATTTACTGAGTTGGAGTTTTTAATAAACCAGGCTTCACTTTGTTGAAATGGTTTAATAACAAAGTTTGGATTCCTTAAAAAAAAAAAATCTGTATGCTTCATTTATCGCCAATAAATGTCGCAATGTTTCAATTGACCAGTGAGAAGATGTTCTTCAGAGTCAAAATGTGAAGCCACGGTTCAGCCTCTGTGATACTGTATTTATTGATTGCCATAAAAATTGAAGAGACGTTCATGTCTCCTCACAGTCAGTTGCAATAACTCATTCCAACCTAATACATCGTTGTGGTGGTGAATTCATCTACAGAGTTCCAGTCCTGACTGTTTTTCCCTGGTGAGTTCCAATGCTTTTTCGAGTCAAACCCTTTGGCTGTGGGTTTTTCGGTGTCGTCTACCAACCATTTATATGTCATCGTCCACGATCCGCCGTGAAAGACTTATATTTTTCCTCTAAATAAGATCAAGATGAATGACATTGAATTTGTAAAATCAAAGAAAACCCAAAATAGTGACTCATAAAGTACATAAGAAAATGGTAACAGACATTTATATTGAGTGAAAAGTAACTTCATTTTTTTTTTAAGCAGACTGAAAGAATGACTTCACTTAACAATGGTTTAAGTCTTCAGTCAATGGTCTGAATGAGGCCAACAGATGGTTTTGTCCATGTATGAGTCTTCGGTTTTATTGTCTGATCTCGTGGTGAGGGAAAGCAGGCAATGAAATGTGGACTGGCTTTGTATTTCCTTAAATGTATGTGGGATGGTTTATGGCTGATAAAAACTGCATGGTAAAAGATAACGTTTCTTTGTTTTTTGTTTTTTTTTTTTAATTGTATGTTTCTAGGAGAACTAAACTTTTCAAAGCAGCAGCGACTGTGGAAGAGACTGTGGTAAAGAATAGAGTAGAGGCAGGATGGAACTGCTGGAGATACGTTTCAAGAGTGATCAGTGATAGAAGCGTTACAGACGTGGATGGGTTAGAGACACTAGGAATAGGTAGAAGACAGGAGACAGAGCTGGAGGTGGTGGAGTTAAAGCTGCTGAGATTCTCTTTAGGAGAGACAAGGATGGACAGGATCAGGAATGAGGTGATTAGAGGGACAACACAGACAGGAAAGTTTGGAGAAAAAGCTAGAGAAGACAGATTGAGATGGTTTGGACATGTTCAGGGACAGTGGATACATTGGTAGAAGAATGATTCTAGAGATGGAGATACCAGGTAGGAGACAAAAAGGAGATTGGTGAATGCAGTGAGGGAGGACATGGCGGTAGTTTGGGTTTGAGTAGAAGATACAGAGGACAGGGGGAGATGGATAGTGTTGATTTGCTGTTCCTGATTTAGGGATATCCCAAAAGGAAAAGAAAATTATGTAGGTGTAGGTGTTTGCATATACATCCTTAAACAGCATGATGAGTTTTGATGAAGAATTAGCAGTAACTAATGATTTTGGTGGTTCTCAAAATGTGGTGTGTGTCCTTTTTAGAGACATTATGGTGGGTTCAGAAAGGCAAGTTCAATTCAATTTCATTATTACCTTTATTGGCAGTAAGTTGTTTGATAAAAAAAGGTCAATCTGGAAGAGTGATTTCATGAAATTGTGTGAATGTCGAAGAAATCGCTGTGAATGTGTTGTTTCAGCATCACTGGAACACAGCTTGTGTATCACTCAGTATTAAATGTGCAGTTGACCTAACTGTATGATGATGTAAGAGGCTACTTTTTTGGTATTATAGTTACATTTTTTTTTAAAGCAGATCAAATTTAAATGACAGAAAAAACCCTCTTTTTAATTAAAATCTTAATCCATTACGCAGCTTTAAATACTCATTAGTCTGGAATGACATCATTTGCGGTCCTGCCTTTTGGGTGGATGAAGATGGTTGAACACATTTACTTAGTCGTGATTCCCACTGTGGAAAATAGGTGGTCAGTATCGCCACAGGCCACTTGTTTACACTCTGTTGGTTCGATATTTTATTATTCTGCTCAACAGTCCTGTTTACAAGGGTGATCCCATAAAAGACACTAATATAAAGCTTTTGAAACTACAGACCATGACTTCATTATTTTTTTTTTTATTTTTTTTCTGCAGTCTGAAATTGTTTGCACTGCAAGGTGCTTGGCAGATCATCAGGCCTTACACTTGCTTTATCGCATTTCCCAGCCCTGTGTTTTCTCCCAGATTTTCTAAACCCATCTGTGGCTTTTGGTCTCTAGTAAAATGTTTTTATGTCTAGACATTGCACAAATATAGAAGCGCTGGGTGATTTTAGCTGATTGTTAGAGCTGTTGTTAGAATGAAAGAACTTTCTCATGCATGATGGAGAAGTTGGGTCGAATCAAAAGGAATTGTCGTGCAACCATTAAAGCAGGTGAGGTAATGATATTGTATCTATTGAATCTGGAGTTTGGCAAAATTTTATTTTTCAATAGGAAATATGAAAATAAGGAAAGAAAGAAGGAAGGAAGGAAGGAAGAAAGGAAAAAAGAAAGAAAGAAAGAAAGGAAGGAAGGAAGGAAGGAAGGAAAAATAATCAAACTCTTTATCATTGCGGTCCACACCAATGTACCTAACAAAATGTGACTTCTGCCCATCACCAAAGTGGACAGTGGGTGAGGACAGTGCCATGCCCGTTGCACCTGGCAGCTTGTGGACTTGAACCTGAAACCTTCCAAGTGCAGTACAGTCCTTAACCACTAGGCCACTACTGAGTTCTTGTGAGGCTTTATAAAAATACAATTTTTGGACAGAACATCAGACATAAAAAATCTGAAGCAGAAATACTGTTGCCACAGTCATGTTGTCTAGAAGGTAATCTTTGCTAAATAAGAAAATTACTTCACTGGGGAACAATAGCTGGAACAGAACTGATTTTGGAAATGAGTCGACTCATTTTTTTTTTTTTTTTTGTTTTGCAGGGAGTGTTTTGCCTTTGAGTAAAAGCCCAGAGTATAATATTTGGGACTGGGAATTGAAAATCTATGTTTCTACTTGGGTGTGCAGTTCAGTGTTGCCTCAACTAATGCATTCTAGAGGTAACTGCCCACAGAGCTCATTAGTCAGGGGTAAGGAATCCCCACATTCACTGCTAATGTACAGTGACAAACGGCAAGCATGAATCAGAATTCCGAAGCATTCTCACCAGGATTCGCGGAGTAACGCAACACAAGACGGACTTCTCGCTGATCACACAGGGTGGGCGTCGAGATTGATGGTTAGATGAAGCTCTATTATGACTAACTCCGCTTGATCTTTCTCAGACAGTGCGGCCGACTGCGACGACGGTATGAAAGGCGCTGGCGGAGCAGGGTGACCCTGACAGGGTGGGTGATGGCAGAGTCCCACCGCAGCGTTGGTGTTTGTTCAACTGGCATTGACTCAACGTGACAATTAGCCTCGTTAACAATGGAGAACAGATAGTCTCCATTCTTATTGTGAGTAATGTCTGTCTCTGTGGCGTTTGGGGCGGTTCATGAGCAGTTTTCAGACAGGAGGGCCATGCCAAGAGTGACATCACTTCATAGTCTCTCCTCCTAGGAGGCAGACCACAGGATAGTGTTGAAGAGGTTGACATGACAAAAACCGACTCTTCTTATAAAATCCGTAAGTGTAAACGCCCCGCTGTGGAGCGGGGAAGGTTGTTGTGCCAAATTAACAGTATTTGCGCTCATGCGCGTGCCGTGTTTTAAGATGGTGCAGTTCATTCAAGTTCATCGTTCATTTCGGTAAAATAAAAAAGATCTTATGAAGTTTTAATGCACCTTCCAGTAGGTGCACCACCCACAGGAGGCGGGTACGGTGCAGTGTGATTTGGGTGATAGTTTTCGAAGACGTCCGACCCCAACGCAGTAAGTAAACAAAGAGGTAAAGTCTCGTGTTGGTGAGGAACCCCTGAGTTGACTTGCAGGAAGTTTAAGTAAGGGCAGGTGCGGTTCATTGTGATTTGGGCGACAGTCATGAAGACTTTCCCCAGATGATCCAGTAACAGATAAGTAGACGAAGATGGATGGATGGAATCTCAAGAGAGTTTTTAACAACTTCCTGATCGTCAAATTTAGATTCTGAAATATATATATCAACGCTTCTTGTAAAAATGTCATTGGTGTGGAACTCCAGGGTTTGTGCCTCCCACTGGGCTCAACACCTGCTGGAAGGTTCACGAGAGGCAGGTAAGATGCAGTGTGATTTGGGTGGAAGTCATGAAGACACCACCTGCCAGAAAGTGCAGAGTGATCTGGGTGGCGGTTGTGAAAACTGCTGCCTTGAAGGTTGATAATTTGTAAGCAGACAAAAAAAATGGACGGACGGCACGTCTTGTAAAATGCATACCTGTGCGTTCCTCAGCGCTTCTCCGAGATTGTGCCGCGCTCAAGGAAACCTGTTGTTCAGCTGCGTGGGCTGTTTCACATTGAACTGAATTCTGAGTATCTGTTCATGAAAGAGTTTTAAATACGTTCTGTATATTCCAATAATGTCTTCCCTCTGACATCAAACGGTGGTCATTTGATAGGTTCCTGTCTTTGGTTTATTGTTTCTGGTTTGCAGCTTGTACGTAGCCATCCTTCTTCTGCTCCTTCAGCACTCATCTTACACGATGTGGCTCAAAGACCAGTTCAATAGCCTCTTCTGGTTGCAATTGATCTCGTTAGAATTCTCTGATCCCAAGATGCATTATATCCTGGCAGTTTTTAAGGCCTTAGTGCAGCGACTAAAATCACTCTTTGCACAGATTGTGATTACTCACCCTGCGTCCCATCGCTATGAGCCAGAGTCACTCTGCAGTGTAATTTATATTTCAGCACCAAGTGCAGATAACGACATTAGGCTTTGTGCCTGTGACAGATGGAATGTAACCAGGAATTAACCGAGCTTCAAATGGCTAATTCAGCTAAATAATTATCCACAATGATAGCAGTTTGTTTAAGCACCAGATACGAAGCGCTTCAGGGGTTTCTCGTTACAAGACATAGTTTCATGACTGCTTGTTTGTTTGTTTGTTTTTTTGTTATTTCTTTGCTTTGATAATAACTTCCCAGAGGGTAATACAAGGAATCATGAGCTTGGATTGACACCTACAACTTCCTGTGTGCAATCAAGGCATGTCTGTTTGGCAGTCATGGTGGATGACTTTCGCTGTTAAATTCTCCTCTTCCTCGGACATCATGTAGTTTTCACTCAAAGCAGGAGAGGGATGTAAAAGAGAGAAAACAGAGAGGGAAGATTTTTTTTTTTTTTTTGTCCCTCTGAGCTCTGCCCCTCTTTCTTGCCTTTCTCTTGCATTCCCTTGTCCTCACTCTGCAGTTTTTAACAGTGGAGGTCTTCAAGGAGAGGCTGGTCAAAATCAGACAGGGATGGGCCTGAAAGAGGCGTATTGTGAGGTCACATTCTTCTCAAATGCAGGCAGGAGCCAAGTCAGTAGCTGCTGGAATTACCCCCATGAATCATGCCCATTGTGATGTCTAGTTAGGATGAGAACATGGAAAGAAATTAGGTATGGCATGGCATTATCAGCTTCATTTTTATTTAAAAAACCAACAGGTCACTCTGAGCAAAAGCGGCTGGACAACACTTCCAGTCCAGGCTCATGTACAGTGTCCGCAGATGAGGAATTCCTCCACTACCATGTGTTGTTACTTAAGGGTGTGCTACAGCCAAGTTGCTGTGCACTTTTCCATCCACGCCCATCCTCCTGTCTGTGCACTTCCTTCCCTCCTATTTACCCAGAGATCTTTGTGGTAGGTCCTGGAGTTCAGGCAATATTAAGTTGCACCTCTTAAAACATGTCAGACTTTGCGGTAAAAATTATAAAATGGAAAAATGATGAAATTTAACATTTAGCCTGAGTCTCTTTTTTTTTTTTTTTTCTTACATTTCTGTCGTTGAAACAGGGGCCGAGGAGATGGGACTGATACAAACACATCTGACAACGTACATGTTACAGAGCTTATAGTCGGCGTGTACTTTATCCCCTCTCTACGTTCTGCGCACCAAAATGGTATGTCTTGGGCAGCATCTAGGGTTTAAGGACCAACCACTTGTCTGGCACATGAAGTGAATAGGATGTGAGAAACAAAATATTTTTACAGCCCTATTTATTCTATCATTATTTTACCACAGCTTTCCATTCAAATGAATTCATGAGCGCCAGTGTCCAAGGACCAGAAATCCCCCACTGCCTTGATCCTTTGAGCTCCGGGGTGAGAGATTCTTACATGATGTGACAAATGACGTGGATTTCATGGTAAACAGAGAAATGTGTTTGTCATTTTTGTTAGGGAAGATGAAAGAAGTACACATTGAGAGTGAACCCCTATAATGGAAAACATGCCACAGCAGAAAGCAGGCATCCTGGCCCAAAAAAAAAAAAAAAAAAAAAAAACCCTCTGGCGATTTGAACGAATAGACCCGCAATAAATGAGTCTGCAGTATTCAGTGGGCCGTCCAAAATGTGAGTCTTACGTGAGTTTTTTTTTTTTTTTCCCAATGGGATTTGGTGATGGATGGTAAACAGTCCTGGGCTTTGCATACATACAGTACATACAGGGAATCTGTTTGAATGAGGTAATAGGAGTAGAAGAAGAAAATGTCCCACACCAGAAACATTGGCTTTTTAAACTGCCCATCAGAACAAAAGACATCCGTCCATCCATATATTCATTCATTCATCATCGTTGGCTTATCTGTTTTTGGGGTTACCAAGTCTCCACAAATGCCACCCAAATCACACTGCATCATATTGTGAGCTTTCCTGCGGATGGCTAGCCCATTGGAAGTTACGTAGGATGGGACAGTAGTATGCTTAAAGTACCTTAGTGGCAGCTGAAGGATTCAAACAGAATCCTTGCGGACCCAAGTCCAATTCCTTAACCGCTGGGCCACCACTGGCGCCGCATTCACATATTGCTTTACACTAATCCATCACTAGGGGCAGCTGTCTTCAAATCCAATGCACCATACCAACATGGACCTTCCTGCAGGAGGTGAGAAGAAGGAACTGGAAGAAGCCAAGCAATGCTAATGACAGAGATGTTACCTCTGAACCAAAGCGCCAAAATAAAAGACTAGAAAATAATAATATATTGTATGGATAAATGCAGGCGTGTGTGTGTCTGTATATTTATTCAGGGACGTGGTTCTATCAACATTAGGACATGACAGAACACGGTGTCTGGAGGAATCACCCTCCGCAACTCAATTCCAACCCCTCCTCCTAGCATAGTGTCTGAGCAGGGCAGGCCCGGGTGGGGCTGGCGAAGCTGCGAGGGCCCCCATACATCACAAGGCCATGACACATGCATTGACTTACATCCGGGGAGTGAAGCTTTTGTCATAACACAGTTCCCCACAAAATAAAACAAACACATGAGAGGGAGAAAGGCGAGAGAGGGGAGAGATAACGATACCAGGAGTGCCGGTGGGAGCAGGTAGAGAAGGAGAGAAAACCACTGAAGTGGAGATTTAGAATAAGGTGGTACAGAAACAAAGCGACAAGCCCCCCCACGTTGATTGCTGTTGAGTAACCCCCCCCCCCAAGTCCATTAGTCCAAATAACATCCAGGTGTGGCTGTGCTATGGTGGCTTTTTTCACTGGGGTGTAAACGACCTGCTCCTTTTCAAGCTCCAACACGGGAGGCCGGGAAACAGGCCAGACGAGCAGCGCGACCCCTGCGGCTGTTCCTCACTCCTCTTCATCACCTGACATCCAGCAGAAGTCCAGCGAACATGCTCCGTTCATCCGCCGCCACTGACATCACCCAAGAATGGCTATTCTCTGATCCGTCTGTGTTCTTTTCTCACTGATGAGACCTCCCTCCAGCAAACATCACAGTCCCCTAACCACAACTGAGCCACATGGGCCCCTGGCTTCACACTAACACACTTCAGTCTTTGTAATTTTAACGAGAAATAGGAGGAAAAGACGACAGAAAGAATGTTTGGCAGCAAAAAAAGGTGAAACCATTTTTCAAAACAGCCACAAAGGGTTTATTTAACGGGGAGAGAAGGGGAGAGTTAAGAGAAATTCTGGATATGGAGACAAATATGCGCGCATGAAACCACATTACACCCATGTTACCTCTCATTACCTCCAGATAAGCAGCAGTACGCCGCAGCTGGCTGCTGTCCCTCCATAATGACCGCTATACTACAAATTAGTGGCTGTGGACAAGCCAGTCTCTTCAGCTATGAAGGCTGGACTCTGCATCCTCAGGATCTGTGTGTTTTTCTGGTAGAGGAACATGATTGAGTGTTTGTCATTACATCCCATTTGAGGCTGCAGCTATTCAGGCCATGGTTTTCATAGTTGTGAAGTAACTCTAGTTAGATCATGTTAATATGCTCACAAAATGGAATTAATGTGATTTGTTGAATGCAAAGGCAGAATTGCTGTAACCTGTCATGCATTCACTCTGCAGAAGTGGCTTGTGATAGTAGGACTAAAGCAGATACATATGCATATTACACCGTGCAGTCCCAGTTGCTGATGATCAGTGTTGGGCAAGTTACTTTAAAAAAAGTAACTTATTGCTTTACTAGTTACTGCTCTGAAAAAAGTAACTAGTTACGTTACTAGTTCCTAAATTATAAAAGTAACTAATAACTAGTTACTTAAATTTACTTTAAAAAACACATTAAAAAAGTTTAGTGTTGTGTTCTGTGGCAACTATTATAATGAAATGTAGTGGGACAATAAAAACACATGTTTAGACATTTTGACAGGCAACTTATTGTAACCTGAACTTGCCACTTGCTGTCGTCTTGCTTGTGGGTGTGTGCGTGAGACTCTTGTTTCCCTATAAGGCAAGAAGACCCGCACAGGTCTCTTTCTGATTGGCTTAGCCCGAAATGTTAATCTATGTCAACCAATCATCGCTCCTTTTCAATGCATGGGTTCTGTTAGTGTGCACGGCTGTCTTTCACTCATGACTGTGAGAGTTACCACACACACACACTGACAGGCAGCAGTGTGTGTCTGTGCGGCTCCACTGTCACACAGTCCTCTCTCCGTGGCCAGGAGAAACCGTCCATTTGGACCACAGATAGTAACAAGTAACGAGCCCTTTTACACAAAAGTGACAATAACAGTGTTATTGGAAGGAAAAAGTAACGCATTACGTTATTAGTTACCGGGAAAAGTGGTTTTCTGACGTAACGGCGTTACGAGAAATGTGTTTGTCCCAACACTGCTGATGATGATGGAAACAGTTGTCCAAAATAGTACAGAGGTTGTACTGTACTGTCTGTGTACTTTATTATTGTATAATACGATGTAGTATTGCAGTAGTTACTGTACACAATGAACACACAGCAGTGATAAAGTCATCACTTTTCTTTCCCATGACATGATGAACAGCCAGTTCATCACGCACACCTTTTTAAGAGACACTTTTGTTGACTTAAAGTGAGAGAGACTTTGTGACGGGCTGATGGCTGTTCCCGTATTTGTCGAGTTCCAAAGGTTGGCCTTCGTCTTCCATGACTGATTCGACTGCTGCATGGTGAAACATTTCAGCCCGAAACCACAGACACTATTCTCACTAGCAACTTTGACCAAGTTCGCCACAACTATGCAGAAGTGTTCCAAGGCCGCCAAGAGCTATAATGTCTCCAAAGTGTCCTGGTTCTGCCTCAGGATCTCCTCCTGGATAGCCTGGAGGCATCCTGACCAGATTCAACAATCAAGTGGTTAGACCTCACAACCTTAGGCCACTGCTGGTCCTGGAAACCTGCACATGGTGGCGTTTTCTTTGGCAATAGGTGGAAGATTGCACTAGTTCGATTTTTATATTGTTTACCTGAGGTGTTGTCTATTGTTTAGCTCCCCTACAGTGACCACCTGATAAGGGACATTGGTTCTACATGACCATGTATCAAGTACAACACAGATGGGTTACTGATTGATCAAATTCAGAAGTGGCCAAACCTTTGACTCGTGGACCACAATGTGTCCAAAAAAGTAATACATTTTAAACATTAATCTAATAATACATTTGCACATGTAGTGCTGTGGTGCATCTTGGTATTTTATGCATATATGAAAATAAAATGTTGGTTAAAATAAAAGTGTTGCATATGAATGATTCCAGTACTTGATTAATGTGGGTAAAGATAAAAAGCTGATAGTCGGTACCTTTTTTCAAGTGTATTAACTCTTTACACCAACCTGTTTTCTTCCCTGTCCCTGCATTTGTTACTTAGTAAAATGATACCGTGGGTATTTTACTACCCTCATTTCCCTGGTACCAGTCATGGAGATTTTGAACCTTTCCCCAGCTGCTTCACACTCAGCTGCAAACCACCCCAGTGCGTGAGGGAATTCATTGCTTGGTGATGACACCAGATCAACATCATCTGCAAAAGCTTTTTTTTTTTTTCTGCGTCAATGGCCAAACCGCCCTCATGGTCCATGTGTTGTCTTAAGTAGAAATAATCAACATTTCTGAATAACAACCCGGTCTAGAATTTGAGATTTCATCACTAATCGGCTAATTACCTTCCACAGTGAAACCAGAGGGTGTTATAAAGCAAATAAATGGCTACTGCGTTAGGCTTCACATGTCTATTCAAGTTGTCGTGCATTCTGTAAAACAACTATTTCACTCCACCCTTTACTATTGCCCTCACGTCTTCTTTTCTTCAGCACGTCGACTTCTACTTCTGCATGTCAAAACAAGCAGTTGCGTCCTCACATGTAATGATCCCGTGAGCCTCTTCTTCATCTTCTTCTCTTTTTTTTTTCTGGCTGCGATATTTACACTATTACTTGTTCCTTTGTGTGGCCTATTTACCTGTATTGCTCTGAGCGGTGCGTAACCTCTCATTTACCCTCATCTGTTAATCAACGGTTGCATAGAGGTTGCAGCCCTTGTGGTTCTGTGTCAATTATTCAGGATGATGTCTCTGAAACGTTCACTCATTGTGGATACGAGCAGATACAGAAGGCCGCATTGGGGCCAAACCAGGCAGAAAATCCACTTATCTCTGAGGTGACTATCATATCAGGTGTGTTGACTTGAAGCGATTGGTGCGCTGGCTGAGGTGAGGAGGTGTCAGCGAGGAGTCATTACTCACACTCGAGGAATATTTTGGCCCCTTAAACTCGGGGGGGAACAATGCCGGAGCTCAGATCCCTCAGAGCCGTAATGACTGGTTGCAACGACATCCGTACGGCCTGATGTCGTGTCATGTTTTCGGTTTTGTTGACTCAAAGTTCCGATGGCCTCGACGTCAGGCCTTGTTGAAAGGAGGACTTGGATTCTCTCCAGCCTCATTATCACAACTATACAGATGGGTGTACGTCTGTGAGCACATCCATGAAAATATGCCAACACTTGGTGAACTGAAAGACTGCGTGTGTGTGTTTTTTGTTCTCATCTTTGTTTGTACACGCCAGTGTTTTGTGCATTTATGGAAAGTATTTAATCTCCAAGTTGAAGCCTCCTGGAGGAAAAACTGTTAAGAGACAAAATAAATATTTTTTATGGCCTTTCTGACAGACTCTCATACAGGAATTGCGCACACGGAAGCCAACTCCGAGTGCTTGGAATAAACATACCAAAAGGATAAATCCTAGTTCCCAGTTCAAAAGGCTGTTTATCACAGCAGTGAGATTTTTTTTTTTTTTTTAAATATGAAGTTCTAAATATTTTAGGGAGCGCTGATTTGTAAAGAACGCATGGGAATCAGTAGTGTGTTGAAAAGCAGGTCAAATTAAATGTTATGGTGGGAATAAATATTGTTTGTTTTTTTACCATTTCATTTTTTTTTTTAATGTTCCTCAGAAGATGATCTATCACAGTATCACGGACATCACAAGCTCTTGATTTAATGCAGTGATCGACTTAAAAACAATTTATAAAATGAATTTTATTACCTGGCACATGAAGGTGTTTTTTACGACATCTTTGCAGTGACTGTTTGCAGTATAATTTCCAGTTATAACAGATAATAATAATAATAATAATAATAATAATGCATCAGTTTTATATAGCACTTTTCATGTTACTCAAAGACGCTTCACATAATAAGTTACACACACACCCATACATACATACAGTACATACAAAGACATTGGGAGTTGGCGGGGAGGTCAATTATGATGACAATCACAACACACTACTGTGATGAATTCCTGTTTTCATGCAGCGTCAGTCAAAGGATCTGACGTCTTTTAAAACACAATTTTTCCTCCATAGATTCAGTAGCTTGGAAAGTTGAACCTGCGTTATTACACAGTTGGAGTCTTTCTGTCTTTGTTGTGTATTTCCTCTTCCGTCTCCTCAGTCCAGGGTACATTAAGCAGTTTTTCTGGTTCAGTGTTTTGGGCTGAGTTAGTGAGCATCCTCTTAGAGTATCAGTATTGAGTACCATAGTATTACAACATCATCTAGGTGGTACACAGGGGTATCATGCATTGATTCATCTGTGTAACTGGACCATTTTTTAAACAGCTGGTTTTGATACTAGATTGTACTGTAGTATATTAATGTGCCGTCCAAGTATCATGTTGCCCGTAATCAAAGTCAGGTGTACAATGATAGTCTTTATTCAATCAAAACATCAACATCATCACAGGTGAGCTACAGACTTCTGCAGTACAGTAAAAGGAATGGCACAGAAGTATTTCCTCTTTAAAAATAATATCCATCTTTATTCATCTTTATCTGGAATAGAGTACAGTCAGGATGGAACAACTGGAGGAAAGAGTCAGGAGTGATCTGTGATAGAAGAGAGTCAGCTAAGGTAAAGGGAAAGGTTTACAGGACAATTGTGAGACCAGCCATGATGGATTTGATTAGAGACACTAGGAATATTTAGAAGACAGGAGACAGAGCTGGAGGTGGAGGAGTTAAAGATGCTCTCTTTAGGAGAGACAAGGATGGACAGGATCAGGAATGAGGTGATTATAGGGACAACTCAGACAGGAAGGTTTGGAGAAAAAGCTAGAGAAGACAGATTGAGATGGTTTGGACATGTTCAGAGGAAGGACAGTGGTTATATTGGGAGAAGAATTATCCTAGAGATGGAGCTACCAGGTAAGAGACAAAGAGGAGATTGATGGATGCAGTGAGGGAGAACATGGAGGTAGTTGGAGTTGGAGTTGTGAATGCGCAGGACAGGGTGAGATGAGAATTGTTGACTTGCTGTGGCAACCCCTGTAAAACGGGATAAGCCGAAAGGAGAAGAATAAGAAGATTCATCTTTATCTGCTTATCCATTACCTGGTGGTAAGGGCTGTCGGCACCACCCAAATCACACTGCACCCTACTGTGAACCTTCCCACAGGTGGTGGAAATTATG
>JAFBJS010003579.1:111863-166599 GCA_016785265.1 Paraplagusia blochii | reverse complement strand
CTGTTGCAGTCACTGCGTTTTTCTTTTTTACATCAGCAGTAGCAGAAAACAATCATAAAGAGAAGAAAGCATTTTAATACTAATTTTTTTTTTTTTTTCATTATTCCATGCGACTCCTTAATAAACACTTTCCCACATGTGTGTAAACAGTGAAGACTCTGTGGTTACAATTCTCTGGTTTAAACTCTCTGTATCTGTTTTGTAAAATCTGGTACAGAACAGCATTTAATTGAGCTAAATCTCTACTCTTAATAGTAAATTGTAGCAATTCTAAAAAAAAAAAAAAAAAATCAATAAACAAGATTCCATGTCATTGTCTCTTGTAAAAAACATAATTCAAGAATATTTTATATTCTTAAAGATTTTTATTTTGAAATGTCAACCTAAAAGTTTTTTTTTTACAAGTTTCCCTCAAAACCTTAGTGTAAGCATTGTTAATTTTTCTTAATTCTTTTTTTCTACTGTTTCAAGCATATGTATAAAGCATTGTTTGGAATTTATTTGTCCGATTGTACCAAATTTTTGGAGAATTTCTCTGTATTGGTAACGTTAAGTAAGACCATGGAGGGAGCCATGTTGGCATTGTTGTTATTTGAAATTAACTTGTTTTTATATGTCTTTTAGATTTTTCATCCACTTAGCTTAAATCTTCAGGAATGTGGTGATTGGGGGACAACACAGACAGGAAGGTTTGGAGAAAAGGCTAGAGACAGTGGATACATTGCTAGAAGAATGATCCTAGAGATGGAGCTACAAGGTAGGAGACAACAAGGTGGATGCAGTAAGAGAGGACATGCAGGTAGTTGGACTTAGGTAGAAGATACAGAGGACAGGGTGAGAGGAAAATTGTTGACACGCTGTGGCAACCACTGAAAAAGGGCCGAAAGGAAAAGGGAAACCACTTTCATTCCTTCTGAGTTCTCTATTCCCCCATTCACTTTCTCTTTTCCTGCCTTTCTGTCTCTCATTCCTTTGCTAGTGCACTCTTTGACACGCTCCCTCTCCCACCTTTCCTCAACCTGGATCCTTGATCCCTACATTGGAAGCTGATACAACGGGACGGATTAATATTCTACCACTTTGATGTCAATAAGTGTCTTTCACAAAGACAGAATTAGGATGAGAGTGCAACGGGCAGAGAGAAGAAGAAAAAGAAAAAGACAGAGAGAATGAACTCCAGAGAGGGATAAAGACAAAATGAAACTGGAAAAGTGGAGAAGATGCTGGGGATCAACTCTCTACTCCGCCAGATGTATAATCTCATTGATTTTCTGTGTGTGTGTGTGTGTGTGTGTGTGAGAGAGAGAGAGTGAGAGATTTTGCAGGTGACTGATTGTACATGTGTGAGAGACCTCTGTTGGCGGATCACAGGTCCTTCCACCTCAGGCTGTGCTTGTAGAGGCATGTCATCATCGCTGTGGGCCAACATGGAGGTCATGAAAGGGGTACGACCCAGGCTGTTGTTGCTCATTGGCTCCCAGGCAGAAGCTCCGTCCTTGCCCATTAGGCCAGTCACTCAGACCCAGCTGACCCCTGACAGCCTATCAGCTTACTGGGCCTGGAGGCTGAGAGCATCGAGACAAAGGCAGAGGCTTCGACAGGGTTATTTCGTTGGATGGAGTTTGGGAAATGAGAGAGAGACGGAGAGGGAGGGAAGTAGTGAGGGAGGGAGACTGTTTAGCATGGTGTCAGCTGAAGAGCCAAAGGTGAAAGCAAGTGGTGGGCGAAGAGCGCCCTTAATCCTTGGCTGACGAGGGCACGGGGAGCCCCTGCACAATAATTACATTAGAGTCAAATGGATCACTGTATCTGAAAGCAACACATTTATGCCCTGCAGGAGGAATCCCTTGTTAATTGTAATCCAGCAAGACAATGGAAGCACAAGAAGTGCCTACCTTTTATAAAAATGAAGAGGTGGACGGAGAGGACGTGAGAAGTGTTCCGCAAAAGTGTTATTTCAGTGTGTTTAGACATCGTGCAATTCACAAATTGCGAATAACAATACAAAATGAATATGCATTAGTTGTTTTTTTTTTTTTGTTTTGTTTGTACTGTACATGTTCAGCTTCGATGGCATTGTTTTTTACCGTCGAGGCTGCGGGGATGGCAGGATGGCAGATGATGAGATACACTGCAGGAGAATGAATGGATGTAATGAGAGGAGGGGGCCAGTGTATCTGGGGAGTAGAGCCAGGCTCAGCCAGAGGGGAGGAGAGGTTGATCTGTTTAGTGTCCGTCTCCTGCCAGCTTTCACTGGTCATTAAAAGTAGGCCGTTATCAGACGGTGCAGGAAGGACTACACAACCAGCCCAGCACAGCGCTGCGTCTTCAGGTAACAGCTCCTTATCTGCTCGCTGATTGCCTTCACGCTCCCAGTCCGTCTGACGTTGGCGTCTCAATCAGTCTTTAAATAATCTGCCTCCTCATGGAGCGCCAGCACCAGGAGGCTCACCTCCATCCCTCCATCTCTCACCCACCCCCCTCCGCCGCCCTTGCTCGCTATCTCCTCCTCCTTGCTGTGTATAGGTTGATGCTGAATATTAATGTGGGAAAGCTTTCCGTCTCACACAGTTAGGGGAAATAAACAAACATGTCTCAGAATCTGCCTGGCTGTGCTGTTCTCCCTTGGAGCGAACCCTCCACAGCTCTATCCTGCAGACATGAACGCTGAGCTTTGAGCTGAAGAGCCAGCGATTTCACACGGCAATGCTGATGTTGCATTCAGACCTTGAGCCACGGAGAGTTTACAGACAGACGCAAAACAATCCGAATAAAGGAAGAAACCACCGGAGCAGTTTGAAATGGTACATACTTCCGGCAAAACATTTAGGTAACACGTCCATTAATATCAAATTAAAAACCAACAATTCCTTTCGGGACTCTACTGTGTCTTCCTACAGGAAATGAATGGTGGAAATAAAAAAGAAGTAGCAGGAAGTCTTTATTTAGAGCCGTTATATGACTGAAGAGCAAAATCAATTTTTACCTCAAAGTTGTTGGAGTTGTTAAGCACAGCTCAGGGGCAGTTCTAAGTTGAGCTGGCAAGTCAGCTGCCAACAGCACGGCTGACATGCTACACCGAGCCTCCCACTCACCTCCCACCCCGGCCCACAGTACAAGACCACTACTGCTGTCAACTCCACTGTAGTTATCTCTGCTACTCTCAGGGAGGGAGGAGATGCAAGTGAAGTGGAGAGACAGTCAACCATGAAGAGGGGATAAAGGGAAAGCGGGAGATAATGAGGAATGGTGAGTGAGTGAGTGAGTGAATGAGTGAGCAACAAGCTACGGGAATCACACCCACACCTTTCTTTTGTGTCAACACTTTCAATGAAAAATACTTTTCTGATGAAACAACCAAATTCCAATTGTCATTTACACTCCATTCAAAAGAACCATTGTTACCAAAAATACAGCTGTAGGAAAGCTGCATTTTAGCAAATTCTCCGACCAGAGCAAATTAGGACTAAGAACATCTTTACTACTAACCTCCAAACTATTCAGTTCAGTGTTTTAATCACTGCGACTGAGGAAACTCTGGATATTACACCCCAACTCTCCCCAGAATAGTACTTTATCAACATATCCTGTACCTGAGTAGGGATTTGTCCCTATAGGCTTAACACAAACAGTTGAAAACAAAGACTTTATAATAAAGAACATAAATATAGCAAATATATTGTATAGCATATAACAAAACACTTAACTTATGCACAGATCGCTTAGTGTATAAATAATCCATTCATGTTTATAAACTTATTCTGCAAGATCTTTGGAAATGAAATGGATATTTAATTTTTCCCTATTATTTTATTTTTTTCTATACTTTTTCCTCGGACCCAGAATGTTCTTTGATATAAATGTTGTCAGCTCTTAGGATCGTCACTGTAATTAAAGTATATCCCACACACAGAATCAAAATACACGTTCTAATACACACTAGAGAAGCTACTGTGGAGGGAAAAGGTTTTTACTAATGTCTTATTGCATACCTTCATACCTGTTCCTAATTTGCAGGTGTGCTACTTCCTCTCAGTAAACTTAAATATAAAAAGAGCGTAAAAATATTTGGCTATTTATATGATTTTGCAAAATCATTCTCCTAATTGTTCTAAAATAGGAATTTAATATATTTTTATATCCTATGTTTCATGACTGTAGAAAAGAAATCATTTGTTCCCAAAACTTTGATCCATTTGTAGCTGAGAAAAGAGAGAAATTTAAAAAACGGAAAATGCTGAATTCTTATTTTATTAGTGTTTGTTCAAATACAATAAAACGCAAAAATGGAATCCAGAAAAAACACATTTTCACTCATTTAATGTATGAATCTAAATGCCATTACTACAATTTTATTTTCTTGTTTTGTGTTAGTGAACACCAAATCAAAGTGAGTGAAATATTATTTCATCCTGCGGCTTTACTTTTTTTTTTTTTTTATTGCATTTATATCTTTATATCTTATTGTGGACCAAAGTGCCTACTGTTGGAAAGAAATCACCAACACACCGACCTGCGGTTGAGAAATGACAGCCATCAGCAAATGCATAGTTGTATTAATCTCAGTGTTT
The DNA here is from genome assembly GCA_016785265.1 of Paraplagusia blochii. Lineage (NCBI taxonomy): Eukaryota > Metazoa > Chordata > Actinopteri > Pleuronectiformes > Cynoglossidae > Paraplagusia > Paraplagusia blochii. Next base: position 162,028 of record JAFBJS010003579.1, on the reverse strand, counting down.
AGGTTCAGGCCCAGCGAGCAGTGCTTTGATCAATGGACAGTGATGCTAAGGTATTGTTTTCAGCAGCTGGGAGCAGCTCCAGTAGATGGTGTAATAGTGACTGTACTTACTGACTGTACTCATATCTCAGAGTGAGTCAGATAAATGAACGTTCCACCTCTTGTCACCACTTCACTGCTGATGTCGTATGGGATTTTAGACTGTAGGTGACAACCAAGTAATAACTCCTCTATCTCTCCACCTCCATCTCTCTTTTCTCTCTGCCGGGCCGCGCCTTTCCATCTCTACCTAAAAAGCATCCTTCCAATTCTCAGCTATCTCTCTCTGTCTCTCTCACTTTCTGTCCCCCCAGTCCCTTCTCTGTCTCTCCTTCCTCTCCCCTGTTCTCATCCATGTGATGTGTGATATGTATCATTGGTTAAGACTACTCCAGGCCGGCATGTTGACATTCCCCCGTGCCTCTTCATCTCTCCCCGCAGAGCTGAGTGGTGTTGAGTTGTGTTGATTAATGATATTGATCGCTCCACACACTGCTTGACTTTCGGTGAACGATAGAGACGAGGGAGGGCGGGCAGAGTGAGAGTAAGGAAGGGTGAGAGAGAGAGGGAAAGCGGGGAGAAAGAAATTGAAAGAAAAAAATAACTCACTCCTGATACATTTTTTTTTCTGATACCTCTGTTTCCATGACAACCATACCATAGGGCTGAGAATGTACAGATCCATGGATGAAAAAAAAAAGAGAGAGGCTCACAGGTGAGGAGGATGCCATGGGTTCACTTTTCTATGACTCTCCGCTGCAAGGTTGAAACGCAGCGAGCGATAAAGGTTGTGCGGCGTTTCCCATCAGCATTTGCATCTGAGCATTGATGTCGCTAAAAGCAGAATGCCAATACCCTCTCATGATGGTCTCCTTGAAACCTGTTAAGCCCCGTCAATAGTCATGAGGAAGTGTCAATACCTTTTTAGGAGTAGAGGATAAAGTCTGATGGAGTTAGTCACACAGATGATATAGACCAGGATGATGAGGTGTCTACTGAGAAACAATGTACTGATTCATCACTTACAGTGAGCGGCAGTTGCTTGGTGTCATGGAAAGTGATGCTGATTTTATCCAAACCCTATGTCTGTAGATGTGGCTGAAATCCCCATCCTTAGACGTTCTCAACACTTTTCGGTTTTTAATTCTTAGACGGAAAAAAAAAACCATCAACATCACTGCCATTGCACTGAAGAATGCTATTCCCAGCTGAATCAAGCAGTGACTGTCCTTACACTCAGACGCTACCATTTTTCTGGGAGTGAACTTGGACTTGAGTGAAAATACAACTCCATTGTACGTTATTAAAAAAGTTTCGTTGTCGGCAACTGGACTTCTGGAATTGAAAGATGTTTCATTCCTCGACTGAGGAACTTTATCAGTTGCTGGTTGACGTCAGAGGGAACTCTAATAGTTCTACTCTGATCCTAGGAGGTTTAACTGCTCATCCATATCACAGTTTTCTCAGGACAGGTGAGGCCACAACCACTTTTATTCACATCTGGACACGTGACATGTAAACTGCTCATTACCATCAGGAGCAGTTTGGTGAAGAGAGTGGTTTAGAACTACGAGAGTTCTCTCTGACATCAATTGGAAGCTGATGGTGTTCCTCAGTTGAGGAATGAAACGTCTTTCCACTTCAAGAAGAAGTGGATATCGTGGATAAATAGGAATCTTCACAGACACACCGATGGCACAATGTTGAAAAAACCATGAAAAAGTTCTACGAAAGCAATCTTAAAAAATTGTATACAAATATTGTATTCTGAATCAAATAACCTATGAAGCATCAACTGTATAATTAATCTAATCATTAGAATTTGTCACCTACTGATTCAACCCTTCCCTGTGTATTTGGTAAAGAAATCCAATCCCTTCCATGTTACCCACTCAAGTATTTTTTTCCACAGTTATTTCCAAGTGGGTTCACTTAATTTTGCCAGTTTAAAGGTTATTTGCGATGAAACATTTTACTTTTGGACGGACGTGAGAGGGACTTTCCCTGGTGATGCAAACAAGTGAAGCTTCCTCTCTCCCAGGCTTGACAGGACCCTCGGGGAGAGTCATACCACAACTATGGTGGTGTTTTTGAGCCTCCAGGGGAAAGCTTCCATCCCAGGGAAATGTATTAAAACACCAGTCTGAAGTCTATGTGTGTGCGTGCATGTGTGTGTGTGTGTGTGTTCAGGACAGGATGTGGAGTGTGTGAACCAGTGTCTGTCCCACTGAATCAGCTGGCGTACGGGAAGAGAAGGAAAACATACCAAGTGTGAGAGGATATTTGAGTGTGCAAACACTTGTGCTGCACAGTCACACCATTCTGTGTGACTCAGTTTTTTATTAATATATGACATATGTGGGTTTGAGGAAGGAGTTGATGAAGGAACGCAATTCTTCACATCACTATGGACAGTCACGAACATAGTGTACTTAATGTGTTGTGAACAAATTTGTCGTAAATTAACTTAATAGTGACTTCCGGTATATATGTATACATATATATTTTTACAAACACATACTTCTTCCATGTATCTGTTTGTAAATATTTCGGAACCCATGTTTCCAAGTGCATAATTCTTCCTGTGTGTGGTTTCTTTGGGGTCGTGTCTCTTCTGCCCCAGTCTATATGTGCACTCATGCTCTTTACTGTCTGGCCTTCTCTTGTTCTCCCAGCTGTCCTAACACTGGTCTATGTTGACAGTAAACACAGCTGCGGGTCACAGAGGCCGAGCTCTGGTCGGACACGGTCCTCTGAAGGCCAAAGGGGGGGAAAGAGCAGACAGGGAACGCGGATGGAGGAAAGGAATGGCACAGCCAGTGGGAAAAGTCTCTTCTTTTACAGTCAGTCTGTGTGTTTTGTGAGGAAAGAGGAAAAGCCAGGAGACAAAGAGGAAGAGACCACCCCCCCACCCCCGCATTAAGTCCAGCATGTGCCCTTCTCTTCTCATTTAATCTGTCAAAAAAAGACACCAAGGCGGACAGAGACTCTTATTATATAAACCAAATCTATCCCTAGATCAGGGGTCTAAAACTCAAATAAGTTGAAGGCCACTGCCCCCACTTTAATATCACCAAAGGGCTGCATCAGCTATCATGTTTAATCAGAAAGAAAAACAAAAATGGTATTTTATAGTTTCCCATTTGCTACTAGACTGTGGATGAGAGGGGAAAGCAATAACAAGACAACAAAAAAAAATTAACCAGAAGGAGTCTGTGGACCAGGGTTTGAGAACCATATGCTGGGAAAGCACACAATGCTATACTGTAGAAGAGTACAGTTTACTGTGATGGTCTGAAGTTCAGATCACTACAGTATAGCATTGAGTGCAATCAACACTGGTCCATCAATGAGGAATTGTAGGACGAAGGCAGATATGAATCATCCAGAGCAGAGTTAACCACTGAGTGCATCCAACATGAACATTTCCTGCATTGTTGACTTGCAATGAAGGCCTCTATAAGTGTTGAGGGCCGTGCCTACTTTTAACATCATTTCAAGTCAGGGGCCACAAAATATCATTCCACAGACCACAAATGGACCGTGGGCCGCAGGTTTGGCACCCCTGCCTTAGATGAAACATAAAAAAAGAAAGATGTTGCCAGGATGCATGCTGACCAAATGAAGAAAGGGATAAAATATAGAGCTACTAAAGCAGATTTAAGACCCTGAGATGACATTTCCGCCCTCGAGGTCGAAACTGAGCCACCAGACATGACCCGGACCCGTGTGTATCATTAAATCTCAATACGTCTAGATTTGAGAGACTACCTCCACAATCGAGGATTGGATATATCTCTACGGATCGATACGTCGAGATAAATCATCTACGACTATATGTTTTTAACAGATGACATTAGCATTACTTACAGACACACTGCCATTAGGAGACCCTGACCCTCGTATGCGTGATTGATAGACGGTCTGACCCTGTCTATGTGTCGCAGCCCTCGCTCTTGGAGGCACTTTGTTTTTGTAACCGACCGATCTTTGTGTATACACTCCCCCTCCCATGGTCCTCGTAGAGGGAAGAGGAGAAGAAGAAGCTATGTGAAGCTGTACAGACTCATCCACCAAATGCAAACACACAAACCTACACCCGACACCCGGGTCCCATCCTTATACACATGCGAACCCACGCACACCAACACCACCGCAAAAGAAGAAGAAGAAGAAAAAAAAAAAAACAAAAACATTTGACGTGTTCCTTTCCGGCCCCCAAGGACAGATCAGGCACAGCTGTGACTTGGGAGGTCATGAGGCTTGGAGGGGTCAGACTGAGCAGACTCTGAGAGAGACCGACTCGGGATCACGGGTCACTCCCAGCAGCCCTAGCGGTGTGAAAGGTCATGGGTCAGAGTCTCACCACGATGCGTCGGCAGGGTAGGGTTTCAAAAGGCGGCTGGGGCCAGAGAGAGAGGCACAGATTTATAGATACCGAGCTGAGCCCTGGTCCTCAGCCTGAGGTAATTACACAGAATATGAGCATGCCCGTTGAGGCTTGGCCGCCATATTTCATTTCCACCCTGAGCCCCTGTAGACTGAAATAATACATGAGATAGCCAGGGAGAGACGAGAGACGAGACCAGGGGGCAGAGAAAGGAAGATCCAGTGATGCAAGAGAAGAAGAGCGACAGTAAGATTTTCAGATTTTAAAAAAAGAACTTTATGGACTTAATCCAAAAACAGAGGTGATCCACTGACAGGCAAAGACAGGCAGAGGTGACTGTCGTCCACTGACATGGATCAAAGAGACATTAATCAAAGACAACAACATGAAATGGACATTCAAATGAGGAAACAAGCACAGTCCACCGTCAGATACAGATTTCCTCATGATCCCACAGTTGTTCAAATATATCAGTCTTATTTGTGAACCTGTGGATGAAGTGCTCCATCCTCAGCCTGGCCTTCACACTCTGCCTCCACCGGACCACAGCATCAAGGGAAAAGAACATAAGGGAACATTGAGAGAAAGAGTGTAAGAGTTAATAAGCAAGTTATAAAGTCAGTCGGAGGAAGAGCGAGAAGAAGACACAAAGTCACAGGGTCATATTTATTACAAAACAAAACTCCATTCTTAGCAACAGGACCTTTGACGTCAAATTCCAGTAAGACAGGGAGAAGGTCACGGGGATCATCCCCTGGGAATGCCGGGAGCCGGAATGACACGAAGCATGGACAGCAGGGAGTGACAGCCTCGCGAGAGGAGAGGAGCACAGGAACAGATGGAGCGAGGGAGGGGAGTGAAAGAAAAGAAGAGCCCAGAAATTAGATTAGTTTAGAAAGTGAAGTTGTGATGCAGCAGGCTTGATATCCTGCTCCGAGCAGTTTCCCGTGAGAACCTGATCGGGCCACCGCGGGCTCAGTGAGACAGTTCAAACATATTTACCCCTCGTTGGAAGGTACAAATTAAATTAGGCTCTTCCACAAAGAGGAGATGTTTTCCCCTTCTGTTCTGATGTCATGGTAGTGGGCCAGCATAGAGTGGGGGTCGGCCTGCTCTGGCCTGAATGCATTTATCTTAGAGGCCATTCATCTTCCGATGACCGCCCGCCCCCTTCAAGCTTTTCTAGATCCTTCTGTTCTTTTTTTTTTTTTTTTTTTTCTTCAAAACACTGTATCAAGGTCCTGCTCTGTCTGGTTGCCCCTGCATATGCACACGCATTCATGGACTAAGACATTTGATGGTAGTGGGCCAGCATAGAGTGGGGGTCGGCCTGCTCTGGCCTGAATGCATTTATCTTAGAGGCCATTCATCTTCCGATGACCGCCCGCCCCCTTCAAGCTTTTCTAGATCCTTCTGTTCTTTTTTTTTTTTTTTTCAAAACACTGTATCAAGGTCCTGCTCTGTCTGGTTGCCCCTGCATATGCACACGCATTCATGGACTAAGACATTTGACATTCACGATCAGGTCAGGAGTTCTTTCCTCCCTTCCTCTCTCATTCATCCCCCTTTCCTGTCATCTCATCCTGTCATCTGAAAAAAAGAGAACATTCTGTAGAACAATTGAAAGTGCCCTGTCCCATTGTTCCCGCCTCAATGCAGTTGCAGGTTTCATCGGAGATCATTGCAGTAATTGCTTCATAAATGCATCGACTTTAGCTTTGGCTGCACTCCATTCTCTGAGTACATCCAGGCCCTCTCAGTCACATCTCTCTCTGTCTCACACACACACACACACACACACACACACACACACACACACACACAGACAGTGTGCTGCTCATCAGTGCATGACCTTAAACCAACAACTGGCTGGGTCACTGTCATCTATCCTTTGGTGAGCCCTGGCAGCTCTGCAGCATTCCTGTACTCTGTGTCTCATTTTTTTATTTTTTTTTTGCACGCCGTATTCATATATTTCTCTTATGCCATGTTCCTTCTCCATCTCACTTTTTCTTCCTGCTCATTACTCCTTCATGCTTTCATATGCTCATTTCTTCCCTACATGCTCTGATTCTATCTGGTGCTGGTGGATTATAAATGTTTCCAGATAGAATTCTGAAGGACAGTAGAGGGGAACCTTCACCCTCAAGCCCCCTTGTACTGTATTTATAGAATGCAGCATCTGCTTCCAATGTCAGGGATTTTCTTTCTTTTTTTTTCTTCTTTTGCTCTTTTTTGTGGATTGAGAGAAGGAGTTTGATGACTTAGCCTGGCATTTTGATCAAGGTCTGTAATATGCTTCTGAACTTGCCGGATTTGTGAGTCATCTTGTTGTGGTCCTTCACGACACATCGTCACTTGTGTGAGCTTAAAAAAAAAACACACGTTAAAAACAAAAAACCCCCTGAAAGCAGCCACATGATAGTTTACGTAGCCCCGCGTTAACTCGTCCTCGGAGACTACCCACTGCCGTGTCACTCTGAAGGAAAGAGATCCTTGTGAGTCGTACAAATGCACAATAAATCAATTCATTATTTACGAGTGAACTCATTCGGAAAGGAAGCATATGTAATCTACTCATCCATGCTGAGAGGATGCTGAGAGGGGAGAGAGTAGGAGAGGACAAGAAGCGGGGTGTGTTCGCTGATGAGGCAGTCGGCCAGCGGAGAATGAATTCTCTTTCTGTTCCATACTCCCCAAAGAGAGGTGGGAACCAGTAAACAAACAAATGGAGTGAGAAAATGTTTCCTTCTTTAACGACAAAGGGAGAGGCTGAAAAAAAAAAAAAAAGCCAAAAAGAGAGAGGGAGGTATGTTAGGCCAGTGTGTCAGCTGTCAGCCGCTGTGTGTTTGGGTGCGTGCGCATACGTGCACATGCGTGTGTGTGCTGCCCTCTGCCCTGTTTGTATGCAGGCCAACAACCTATACAAAGGCACAGGGGGGGCATGCACACAGATGGGTAAACAAAGCCATTGTTTACTGTTTTGCTTTTTTATTATGTGGGGAGAGATTAGCCGTTATTGATTTTGTTTTTCTCCCCCGTGACGTCGGGCAAGTAGTGAACGTTAGCATCGGTAGTCATATCTTCACCCGCACTCTCACGTGCACACACTCGCCGTCAGAACAACCGTCACAGAGAGCCTCAGCTCTCCACAGTACCCCACCACCATTGAGTCTGTCACGCCCCTGTCAGTTCCTATCACACTGTGTCTACCTGAAGTATGCAAATGAGGCCTTTGTGGTCCTCCGTCCCTGCCTGGACACCCATTCTTCTGGGCTCAGGTCTATTGTGGCTTGAGCCTGGGGCGGGTCTCCTGCAATTCTCACACACACACACACACACACACACATATATATAAAAACACACACAGAGCACTCCTGGGGTCATAGCCTTTCAACCTCGCAGGCTCGACTTCTGCCACCGCAGCCTGACAAATCACCCTGCGACACACAAAAAAAGCGCCAGGGCCTCAGCGTGAGAGGGGCCCAGTTCCAAGCAGCTCCTCCAATCTCTGTGCTGCTGCGAGCAACGCCAGCAAGCTTCTATTACCCTACTCCCACTGGACAAAGGGGGAGAAGGAAGAAGAGGGGAAGGAGAGCGGAAAAAAGAGGAGGCTGAAAGCAAGAGATGGGAAGAGAAAGAGATGGGAGGAAGAAAGAGACATTTGGATTCTTTCATTTGGTGGACTATGATAAATGGCTTGGCCTTTAGCTGGTCTGTGCTCCCCCAGTGCTCTCCCTGGGCCTCCTCTGACAAGAGGGTCTTTGAGGGAGAACGGAACCCAAAAATATTGCTCTTTGTCCCAGACAGAGAAAAGCCAAGACCCCAATGCTCCGACTTTAATCAAGTAAAACCAGCAAAGCAAGGGTCTTCTTTTATGTGTGAGAGTCAATCACTTTGTGAATGTGTGGCAAAAGCAGCATTTAACATGTCTGTGTATGTGCGCGCATGTGCGAGCGTGTGTGTATGCGTCAGGAGCACAGGCAGAAGAGACAGGAGGGGGAGAAGCCGATGAGGAATGACGAAAAGTCTGCTCTGTGGCAAGTCTGGCCATTTCTTCTCTTAAGACATTACAGGCCTTGTCTGTGCGGGTACGTGGGGGTAGTTTTGGTGGGAAAATACATTTATATAAACCCCAGAGGCATATTTCACACTGACTCAGCAATCAAAACACTACAAACAGTCAGAAAATGGAGAATCAGGCACAGAAAACACATTAGTTGGCTTCCTGTTGATGGGTCTAAGAGACTAGAACCTCCATGTAATTTGATGGTCCTTTATTTGGGGGACTGATGGTATGGGGGTGTGGCATATACTGTAAGGTCACTGTCAAACATCTTTTCACACTACTGAATGCTGAAGCCATGGTATGGAACATACTGTATGTGTCAAACCGGCTCCACAAAGGGCCGCTCTGGCTGCAGGTTTTTGTTCCAACCAACCAGCAGCACACCTGACTTGGCTCTTTCAATCAGCCACAGAGTCTGCAAACAACTGGTTGGTCAACCAGTGCACTCTGGATAGGTTGGAACCAGTGTTGGGCAAGTTACTTTAAAAAATGTAATTTATTGCTTTACTAGTAACTGATCTAAAAAAGTAACTAGTTACTTAATAAAAAAAAGCAACTTATAACTAGTTACTTTACTTTAAAAACACATTAAAAAAGTTAAGTGTTGTGTTCTGTAGCATCTATCATAATGAAATGTAGCGATACATTAAAAACAAAATAGATGTTCAGGCATTTTGACAGGCATCTTTATTGTAACCTCAACTTGCCACTTGCTGTCGTCTTGCTGCTAAGGAAAAGACCCGTCCACGTCTCTTTCTGATTGGCTTAGCATGAAATGTTAACCTATGTCAACCAATCATCGCTCCTTTACAACGCAATGGTTCAGTTTGTGTGCACGACCATCTTTCACTCTTGACTGACAGGCAGGAGACAGACTCCACTGCCACACAGTCCTGTCTTCGTGGCCAGGAGAAACCGTCCATTTGGACCACAGATAGTAATGAGTCTTTTTACACCACAGTAACAATGACAGCGTTACTGAATGGGAAAATAATGCGTTACTTTATTAGTTACCGAGAACTAATTTCGTTACGTAACGGTGTTGCAAGCAATGCGTTAGTACCGACACCGGCAGCCATAGCTGCCCATGGTGTAACCAGTTTGACACCCCATGGTCTAGTGTGTTTATATTATTTTAGAAGTTCAGTAAACATAGTAGTAATATTTTCAATGATGGTAGTTTCCTTGAACCAGTGAGCAACCTGAATATTTTGCTTAAGTTGCCTATTGTTTTAAGGTTTAATGTTTTCTTCACATAATATTATTTTAGTTAATAATAATAATAACAAAACCCACAGTTTAAAACTCACGTCAATTCACACTTTTTTTTTTTTTCTTTAATTTAGAGCATTACAATTAAGTTAGAAACTGATTAACAAGGTTGACAAAATATGCACCAAAAAGCCCTTAAGTGTCATGGATGGAGCTAATGCAGGAATAATTGTTTATACTGAAAGCCTACTGGCGGTGAGGGCGTACAGAGTAGAATTACACACTTGATGAAATTAATGCACAGGTCTGGTTGAGAGAGGATCCTTGTTAAAAGCTGAACTGATGCACTTCACTTTACTCTTTTTAATCTTAATCCACACTGCAGAACTGTGATACTTCATTATGGGGTGGTGAGAGTGTTGCAGTTTTAACAATATGGAGTAGGAAAAGACCCACTGTAGTGTTTGAGGGGTTTCAGGGTGGCGGTCAAAAGCCCCCTGCCCAAGAACAGATTAATTTCTAAGCCATCGTCTAGCTGCACTGGAGAGGTGGATTGTGGTTTGGACCAGTCTTAAGTTTCTTCATTGTGTGTCTGCACATAAAGGCGTTGATTGTAAACATCTGTGTTTGTGTAGATGCAGGCCGACCCTCGGTGCCACATAGTGCCACAGTGCCATAATCTCCGCCCTTGCCCATTGGCCTAGATTAAATCCAGGCTTTGATCCACCCCCTAATCTGAGTTTACAGTCTCAGGGCTGAGGGTGGGTACTGTGTTCTGCCTGCCAGCTAGATTCTGCCGCTTCTTTTCTCCTTTCTCCCCTCGTCTGTCGGCTTCTCTACTTCCCCCCCACTGAGGAGCTGGCAATTGAAATCAGCTTTAGCGTTGCTTAATACAGAACCGGGCAGAATTAGGCTCTTTAATACTTGTCATGGTCAAAGATTATATCAATGGCTCTTTTTGTCACCGCTACATTGGAGTCAATGGGGGAAACAGCGAGACTGTCTCGACGACGAGACAGGATGCAGTTTTAGATTTGGTTTCACTTCATACTGCGTTTCCATCTGCATTGAGCACACGTGCACATGCATGTTCACGGTGAGCCCACGTATAGAACTGGCTATGCTATAAGCCCCCTCCCCCCCCCCACGCCCCAGCCTACAACATATGTTGCTTGTTTGCGTAAAATTGTACTTGCGCCAGGGTATCGAGTGATGTACATTTTGTGATTGTAAAATCAACTTCAGTGGCAACCTCTTTTGAAGTAGAGTGTGGTTCATTCGTTCAGGGTCAAACACATACATGCGCCGAATTGAAAACAAAAGCCAGAGTCTTGGCTTTGCTTTAATGCTACAGTGAGTTTGATTTACTGCCCATCTGCAACTGCACAAACACACCTCTGACTGGTCCTGGCAAAGTGAATAGGAGAGAAGGAGACTCACTGCCGTTAACCAATTACCCAGTTTATACAAACTCATGAATGACTAAAACAGAGCAAGAATGAACAAAAAAATCTATATAACTTAAGTTATGAAAAAAACTTATAACATTGATGCCTTATATGGCATCAAATGCCTGATAAAGATGCCATAACCTATACTGAATGATGGACACCATGTTGGACTTATATTTCGTGTATGAAAGTTCAAAAATATATTCATTTCAGCCTGCTCTAAATGATTGTTTTATTGCAATGAAAAGCAAATTAAAAGGAGAGAAATATAAGCTGACGATTTACTTTGAAATTAGCACGGTCCACGTAGCTCCATCCCCGTGCGCTGTGGCTCGCAGAGCACAGAAGGTCACATTTCCTCACCTGGCGTGAAATTAACTTTTCTTGTTTATGTTGGATTTAATGAAAATGGACACAGCAGAGAGATGGGTGTGTGTGCGGCCAGAGAGAGGTGAAAAACAATGTGTAGAGGCAAGTCAGGTTTTATTAACCAAAATGTCTTCTGCACTTGTACACACCACAGTAAACCCACTGCTTACCCCCCCAGACAGCAGGTCTGAAGGGGAAACTCTTTGCTGCTTTATCTTTAAGTATTGTTGTGGCAACGCTGAGCTTTAAACACAACTATTCTTTATGCTTTGCTGTTGTGAAAATTAAAGTCACACAAAAACTGACCAAAATATATTGATTATTCTGCCAAATTGAATTGCATTTAAATTCACACCACACCACAAAATATTTAAAGCTCTAAGCTGCAATATTTGATTTTTTTGGGCAAATAAAATTAAAAAAAAAAACAATGGATATAACTAGTGTATAATAACAGGGGTTAAATGGTTATAATCCGTTTAAATTTATCTATAAGGGGCAGGGGCAACCTAAAGCCCGGGGGCCGGATGCAGGCTATTTGGCTTTGTAAAATGGCAAGTGAAACTCATCCAAATACATTAATTCACTCATCTTCATCAGCATATCCATTACCAGGTCACGGAGGCAGTAGTCTCCTCCATTTCTACCCAAATCACACTGCACCATACTGTGAGATTCCCTGTAGATGGTGAGCCTGAAGCCTTGTGTATATAAGTAAAATTATTAAAAATAATTATTTTGTATTGTGATTCTACTTCTGCCATCTCCCTGCAATTCCTGCATTTTACCTATAGATGGATCAAGAAGGCCTTTATGCGTGACAATTACATGTACCTTTTCTTAGTGCACAACAAAGTGTGTCATCTGTCCCCCCCATCCAATCTTTGGACTGACAGGGGCCCACGATTGCCCAAAGTAACAAGGTGACCAGCCAAGGTCAAGCCCAAAGTGTGATCTACAACCTACACTCATGGATTTCAAAAGTCAAGCTGCTAATGTTTAAGTCTGGGTCTCAATTCAAGAGAAAATAAATAGACTGTATAGTGTCTCCACGATGTTCAAGTCTTGTCAAGTAATGTGCTACTGTTTGATTAGAATCCATTCCTTCCATTTTGGCAGGCGTTGGCTTATTAACACTTAACACTGGCCTGGTCTAAATCATGGACTAAATCACTGTGTGGTGGTGCAGTGTGAAATGTACAATAAATCCAGACATTGACAGACAGACCTGAGTGAGTTCCTCCTGATGATGTGAACGGCAAAACAAACACTAATCGAATTAAGTTCTTACGTTAAGACATTTGTGGTTTCTGGTTGATTGTTTCAATAAAGGAATTATGAGGACAGTCCATAACTGTGTGACATAAAGTTTCATCTGTCTAACAACGCTTTAATATCAGGAGAGGATTAAGGAAAGGTCACTGTGGACGTGGTCTCGCTCCTTCATGGCTGTAGGGCCTTGGGAGGGGAGCGGTGTGATACCTAAGTGTAGTTTTACCCCTCAGGTCTGTGCGGGTCAAAAGACTGAGGTCTTTGATGGTGTTTTCAGACAAGTGTCCTCAAACAATCACTTACCAGATATCTTAGAAAAAGTCAAGAGGTCTCTGGCCCCTCTTGCTTCTGGCTGATAAGACGACCATTAGTTAAGAATCATATACAGGTAGGTGGGGTTAAAATGGTGAAAGGTGAGCAGAAGGTCGCGTTTCTAATCAACATCTTCATGTTGTTACGCTGATTGTTGTTGTGGGCCGTGAGAGCCAGCGAAGCTTTCTCTGCTGGACAAAACATACTCAGAAAAACACATTTGTACGTAAACATTTTAAATAAAACTTTATCATTTATTTATTATTAATATAAAAAGAGTTTTTACACTTTATTATCCAATCATATTTCAGCTAGCTGTTGTCTGGTTCCTTGAAATCTTCCAGAGTCTTAAGAATCAAAAGTGCTGTAAGTGAATGGACACGGCCTGTTCAGTGTACAGCGCTCAGACCAATCATCTTGTGAGATTGCGACGTCAGTGGCATCTAGATGGCCCTACACAGTGATCTGTGATTGGATAAGCTCTCCAATCTGACAACGTCATCTTGTTTGATTTTCCCGGACTTAAATCAGGACTTACTGTAATGTATGGTATGGCTGATTTTGAAGGGAAAAGTCCCACTGATCTCCTTGATTTTCTTCGGAATTTCAATCTAGTGAGAGTATGGGGCAGCATGTTTGGCTGTAACCATCCCTGTGTCCAGGTACACGTACAGCAGAATTACGACCGGACAGATGCGGCTTTCAGCATTAGCCTCCGTGTCCATAGAAAAAGTTTATAAAAATTATATTGTTCAACAGAGTCATTGAAGTTTTTTTTGAAGAAAGTTATAATTGGATTTTATTTTTAAAAAACAAGGCACAGTATATATTTGGTTTTTTTTATATATTTTTATAATGTTTTTTACTTATTAAATAATTTGTAACAGAGTTAAATAAAATAAATTGTTGTGTGTATTTATTCATAAGTGTGAGAAATTGGACTTCGTTGAAGGTCTAGAAAACAATTGACATGTTTGGGACTGCACTAATCTTGTCTTCATATAAACCTAAGCCTTAAGAATCACTTTTGACAAACCTCCTGCTGTATGCTATTGCACTTTGATTACCCATGAGCTACAGCAGTAATCCAACCCTTGAACCTGGTAGGGACAAATCAAATCGTCAGCCACTTTGTCACCGGCACAGTTAAATGTCCAAAATATTATATGTATGAAATGCTCTGGAAATTAAGCATCACTTGATGAGCCTACACTACAGGTATATGTTGATTCCCAAGTCCTGGTATCTTACTGATGTTATTATGACTGAAGGCCTACAGTTGGTAGATTGTTGCAGTTGCTTTTTATCATCTGAATGCTAGGCTAATTTGTTGCTTCCTATCATGTAAATAAAAGTTTTAATACAGATGCACTGCAGTTGGCGTGGTCATCCACCCAATGACACATGCAGGCCACCCTTGACCTACATCACAACAGCTCCATGACCTCCAAGTCTGTTAAGAGCAGATAGATCACGGCCTAATAAGCTGGGTATCCTCCCTTACTTACACCGCAATAAAAATAGGGGCTTAAACTCTTCCCACTAAGGCCGCTAAGCATCCCATCATTGACACTTAGTAATATGACTCTGAATGTCAGTCTGTCCAAAAGGCACCCAGGGGGATGTGTGAAGGTTGTGTGTAATGCCAGCGGCACCTTGCGTAAAAGCCACACCTCTAAATTTGGATGATGATCGCAGGTCTTTTAAATAAAATGACTCCAGGTTTGCGCCTCATCCTCCTCCTCCTCCTCCTCCTCCTCCTCCCTTTCCCTGGAATAAGAATTGTGTCTAAATGACTTGGCATGGAAAGGATGTAAATGAACACCAGGGGTTGTTGTGCTCACACCCAGCCAAGGTCAAGCATCCAGCTGTCAACTCATGTTTGGGACTAATCGTTTATGTGCCTGCACCACTCTGCAACTGTTCCCTCATTCTCCATGTGTCTGTCACACACCTCTCTGACTCTCTTTGACTCAATGTCAGGTCTTTTAACACTTTTTTTTTTTTTACATTTTTTTTTGCATAAAACGCATCTATTTTATGCTTAACATCTCGTGTCCTTTCACACAACCGGGGCATCTGTACTGTTATTACCCCTGCATTCTGAAGTGTAATGACTTGTACAAACCTGTCTCAAAGTGCGATATTGTGGTCACCTTGACTATTGTGGCTTACATCAAATCATTACGCACTACACTACACTACACCCACCCACCTTTAATTTGACACCTTTCTCCAATAAAACAAATGGACAGGTATAATATAATTTTGGTACTACAAGGTAATGATTTCCATCATGATTATACTCACCAAAACATCATGATATAACTGACTTAACTTAACACAATTAACTTAAGTTTTCACAATTCTTGATTTCATTTCCTATAATGTTCATCAGTCAATCACTTCTTCATCCCTGTCACCTTCCTTTGAGTTGCATAATGGTCGCCTTCTGGAGACAAATTTTGACCAACATCAACTACTTAAAAAAATGCAAAAGTGGAGAGTTTATCATTAGTTCATCTGCTTACCCATTACCGGGTCACAGGGGCAGCTGGCGCCACCCAAATCAGGCTGCACCATGCTGTGAGCCTTCCTGTGGAAGTTCTGTGGGTCGGAGCGGTGCTATGATCAGAGCACCTGGCAGCTGGTGGAATCCAACCTGAAGTCTAGCAAACCTAAGTCCACTTCCTTAACCGCTAGGCCACCACTGCTGCCTGCAGTTTATCATGGCCTTTAACAAACTTTCTACGCGAACCTCACGTGACTGAGTTGTTATCGTCACACATCAGCGAGTGGCACCTTCCTTTGTGTACATAAAAATAATCAATTAAACAAAACAAATCCTGAAATAATCACAAATATGTTTACGTATATTGATGATAAAATTTATTACCCTCTACCGCAACATAAATGTTACCTCGGGTCATTTCCCATCTCAGTCAAAGGGCAGAGGAATCACTTCCACGGCCACGGCCACTGTCTTTTTCATTGGTCTGTCTGATCCCCTCCAACCACGTAAAAATGTGGCAGGTTGCAGAGTTCAAGTCCTTCGAAATGTGAATCGAAACAGCTGCCCCTAATCACTAGCACAAGCTGGGCTTAAGGGCCTCTCAGTTTCACCCCTCATCTGCCTGGAATTTTGAATTTCCTGAGCGGAGATCAAATGGCAGGCCCAGTCAGTGAGACCTTTGATATATGGACACCCATCTTGCCAGGGCCTTCTGCATTGGGATTTACGCTTGACAACACATTCGGTGTCACCTCCGCTCCCGACGGACGCTCTGCGAGCCCTGGATACATTGGGCCTCTTTGACAGGACAGCAGATCAACCCTTCCTCCCCCGCAGTGCCCAGCAGTTATTTATTAAATTTGTTGTGCCCACCGTGCTATGGTTTCAGAAGGCCACTTAGTTTTGGATTGCACTCTGGATTTTTCAATTATGTGGTTCATTTCACCTGCTTGTGTTCCTTTACCCCCCAGGATCAAGGGCACGAGAGATCACATTTAATTATTTCAAAACAAGAAGCCTCGACCAGACCCCCCAGATCTCTAACATAATGCCGTCGTATCCCGGGCTTCATCACCTCCACGTTAAATAAACGCTATTTAGACTGATGGAGAAAAAAGGGGCAGCCTTCCTCTGCTTCTGATATCCACATTACTCATGTCAATAGAGAAATTTGTCTTCCTATCAGGAGGGTAAATAAAAGGAGAGAATATGGGATTTCCAGAATTCCCCGCTTGTCGGGTCTAATATGGAGTGCATTAGTGGCCGCTATGATTGACAGGTACTCCCGTGTGTAGCCAGAGGGAGAAGCAAAGAAAGATAGGAGATGATTATATCCCAGGTAATAAGTGTGGGCTGTCCACAGCAGGCATGGAGATGCTATCTGGAGTGGCTGTGACCTATGGATTAGGTGATGTTCAGTCAGACTCTTCTCTCTGTGAGTTCCATCCCAGTGTCTAGTCCTCTGTGTAGGAACCTAATAAAGACATCGTCGCGTGTAGGAAATCCAGGTACAGAGGTTTATGTCCCAATTCCTTGAATGCTTAACAGAGAATAAGGGTGTGGTATAACTTATTTATATATATATTTTTTTTACCTTATGTTGTATATTTAAGCAATTTTATTTTTGTAATAAATAAAATAAAGTTGCCAGAAAGGGAAACTGACTCCACATTTTCAGGTTTTGACTGTTTGAATGAGGTTCAAAAGGATCGTCCTGCGAAGACAAGACGTTTCTAGTCACAGTGATCTCTGTCTCAGCATTATGAGCTTGTCTGAAAGTTTAGCCAGTGATTTACTCCAAGTGATAATATTCCTTTCTGTGTAACAAGTTTCAAAGATGAAGTGGTCGTTATGATTATGAACGAAAGGAATATTTTACCAACGTCCATTTTTACCACTGATAACACACAACTTCAGTTTGTAGCTATTTTAACAAAGATCTTCAAAAAATGTCCGGGTAGGTTGTGTTACTTAACAACTGCATGACACACTGTTCGAGAGGCTGATTTTCTACTGATAGCTGGGGAATATTTATTGAGCTGAAGCTTCAGCGTCTGGTCCTTGTCTCACTCCCTCACACTCCTCTCCTAAGGAAGTTTTTCCAAGGTTCTCTAGTTGTAAGAGTTTTCAAGGGCGTGTTTTGTGAACCTTTTGCGTTGCAACAATATAATTCTAGTTTGAACTGAGTGCAACACAGTACGTGTTATAACACAACAAATTCACCATAAACTTGCCTGGAGATTTTTCAAATACAGAAGCAGTTTTTTTTCTTTTTTGTTATTTTCATGTTATTGAATTTTACCACCATGCAAGAAATATGTGAATTCAGAAAGTCTTTTGTCATTTTCTTTTGTCCAACTCACTGGAGCCAAATGGTGCCTTGAACAGGATGAAAATTGCCCCTCGTAATATCTCCAGCACTCGTGTGATTTAAAGGCTTTGTTTTTCTAAGGGTCTCTAGCCATTAAAATAAATTATTACCAATGACCGTTGAAGGCTTCACAACGCATCAGATGGCTTTTTTTTTTTTTTGCTTTCATCTGAAGACCAAATGAGGTGTGGGAAGTGAAAAAGTGTGTGGGGGCGGGGGTACGGAATGGAGGGGTGCTAAATGACTTCATGGTCAGAACCACGGGGGAGACAGGAATGTTGGGACCCCACCGGACAACCAGAATTTATTCCCTGCACCACACTGACATTACATCTGCAGTCCCAGGGGAGTTGATGCCGCAGAGTAGAACCAAAGAGAACGCCTGTCGATGCGTCGTAGTCGTCTTTGGCGACTTTTTTTTTAAGTTCGACCCTCTAATTACATGAATTATGGTGATAAAGACCATTGACTGTGAGACAAAAGTGTCCAAGGGTGGTGCGCACTGACCAGTCCCTGACCCTGGAGTGTGGGACCCCACCTGACCTCAAGACTGGAGTTCAAACGGTCAATTGCAGGTCACTGGCAGAGTAGGGATGGGTAATGTGGGGGTGTGGTACTTTGAGATAGTGCCAAAGGCTGTATAGATAGTAAACCTACAGCCTGTGTAGCCTCTGATCCCTAATTAATTCTCAGAATGAAGGACCTGCAGGGTAGCCTCTGGAAAACAAGCTTCCCTAACGTCACATGTCTTCCAACACACATGAATTTTGAAGGAAAAAAAAAAAGTTTCTTACTTTTCCCACAGCGGCTGACAGCCTCACTTCTGCCGTATGCTTCACTCTCTCTTTCCCTCTCTTCCTCCATCTCCGTCTCTCTCTTTGCCTTTGCCTCTTTTATCTCTGTTATCATCCTATCTTCCTTGCCATTCATCTGTCTCTCCTGTCCTAGCCAGCAGGCTGGCTATCTATCCTTCTAATGAGCTCCACGGACTCTTCTAAACAGTTGTCAAACACTCCTCACACACCCATCACTTTAACTTGTTTCACATAAAGGCATAAACACAGCACCTGCACCGCAAGTTGCCATAAAAGTTGGGGCACAAGAAACTAGCCAGTGACCCTGGAATGCATCTGTTAATGTAATGTTTGCCATTAAACCCATAAGTTAGTGCAATGACTATTCTTTTTTTTAAGTAAAAAGTGAGGCTTGAAGCAATCTACAGTGAAAGCATCTCAAGTTTGCTTTTCTCACTCAAAGTAATTTTAACTTTTGTTGAACTTTTTTGTTCAAAGTTTATATATATATATATATATATAATTTAAGCTGACAATAACAATATATTAAATCAATGACTAACTTCATTATATTTAAAACATCAATTTTTAAACTTAAGCACGCAAACTATTAAAGAGAGCTTTATAGTTTTTTTTTATTAAATTTGATTTTTAGCCAAATTGTGGACCCTATGCAGATTAGTAAAAAAGATTCTCCAATGTTTTGTTCATTTTCAATCAATCAATCAATCATTTTTTTTATATAGCCCACAATCAAATTTGAAAATTGCACAAAAATCTAATTTCCATGCCTTGTACCGCTGAAGGTACATTTTCTGAAGAATACAATGAACATGAAAAGATTTAAAACAGGGATTGTTTTCTTCAGTACAATACCGTAGCTATAAACGTCAGAACTTAAGTAGTGTTGGTTGCTATTAAGAAAAACATGGGAAATGGCAATATATCAGCTCTGAAATGAAACTCCTCCGAGTTACTTTTGTTGTTATTTTGTCCAAAGTACATTAAGTGACACCAGGTATTTCAATGATGCTTTCATGTGGTTTGACATCATTAATCCTCAAACTCTTGGGTCAAATCCAGATTTGAAACTCAAATTCAACCAGTGTGAAACCAAACCAGGGTTTTCCTGTCCTCCTAATTTTCCCAACCTCATCCCTCTTTGAGGCCAACGCTTGAACATCACTCAGAGTGTCTGAACGAGCCAAGCACTCAGTTCATCAGAAACACCTTCTCTGGCCCCAAACCCGACCCATTCCCTGCTGGGGTCAGGATAACAGGCTGCAGGGCCAACACACAGGATGAGAAATGGACCGCAGTCAGTGTGTGTGTGTGTGTGTGTGTGTGTGTGTGTTTTTATGTGTGGATACTCAAATGTGTGTGTGTGTGTGTGTGTGTGTGTGTGTGTGTGTGTGTGTGTGTGTGTGTGTCCACTCAGCTGCATTTGGAATATATGTTACATTGTGTATAATGTATATGACTGGCCTGTCAGAGGGGGCCTGCTGAGGTTACACAAACACAGAGGAGGGTTATTTATACTTCCAGGAAATTACAACGGTTTCTGTCAGATCTGGATCCGTTGTAGCCTGATGGAGCTCCGTCCCGGTCTCGTCCTAACCTACTTCCAACTCCGGAGGACCAAACGACGTGCCGAGATGTGGACTATTGCTAATGCTGTTGTTGCTGACAACGCCAGCGGCCAAACTCTTTTCAGTCCACGGTCCTCTGAGCCCACCTCCACAGATGGTCCAGCAGTACTTAAAAATTCACCCCCAGGGTTTTACTGCTCCGTTGTGTGGAGGACTGTTACAGCACAGAGAGCATGTGGTTTAGATATGGGAACAGCATCCTCCAAAAGCTCTCATGCCCTGGTACAATGAGTTGTCTCCGCCCACAGTAAAGGGACAAGACAACTGAGCATGTCCTCTTTTATGGCGGGACACCAGCTGAAGCAGTTGAAAGTGCTGGATTGTGCTGAATTTGAAGTGCAAACACTTTAAAGTGACAGCAACACCACTTTCAGATTGCATTTCTTTGAAGTAACAGCTTCAGTGAGGGATGGTCTTTGACTGCATGACATGCTAATGAGACTTCCCCTCTGCATGTACTTTTCTTTTAGCTTATTAAGCAAGCAGCCAGTCAGAGGACAGGACAGCGGTGATTTACTGCACTGCAGCTGGGGGAAATGTAACCTGCTGTTACTTCTCGTTCAGCAGGCCTGTCTTTTGACTTAGGAAGAGGTAAAAGGACATAAATCCACCCATCAGTGTGTAATAATTTGTTTATTGCTCCTGTTGGGGCTGCAGCTCCGCCTCTTCCACACACACACATTTCCCTCAATCACTGTCACTTTCGATTGTTTGTTTTCTGGAGAAAGACTTGTGGTTCAAGCCTTTGAGTCTTTGGGCGGAAACCGTTCAGAAAATCTCACAGTAAATTTAGCCTTGTGTAACACAGGTGACCCAGTGGACAGCTGCACCAGTCTCTGAGGTCAAAGCACACACTCCATATATGTACTTTTGCTGAGTGTGTGTGTCTACTGTCTAAGACTTGAGTAGGTGGTTAGTTTAAAAGGTTGGTATTTAGACGGATGCCAGGTTGAGTCGTAAACAAGCGAACGGGTTTAGGGCTGAGAGAGTGGGGATGTGGGGCCAACAGCTGAATGTGTGGGTCCTGGCAGGTCCCCCTCTCCAATTCCACTGATATGACTTTAATCAGGCTTAATCTGCTTATCTTCCTCCTGGGACACTTTACCTCAGCGTAAAGTGCTGGAGGGAATGCAGGAGTTGGTAAGATGTTGCCACTTGAAGGCATTAGGTGGTCTGAGTGTTTTTTTTTACTTGATCTAGATCAGGAGTGTGCACACTTTTTTGTCTTGCGAGCTACTTTTCAAATGACCAGGCTGAAGTGATCTACCTAGATTGAAAACTCTGATAATATTTATCTATATAAACTGGATATCTTTATATCTATATTAACATAAAACATATGTTATACTGTCTTACTCTATACTTATATTATACTCACTTTAGCCCAGTGATTAGCATCTTGGAATACTCTAGAATATCATCTCTAGTTTTTATTTATTCTATCTATCTATCTATCTATCTATCTATCTATCTATCTATCTATCTATCTATCTATCTATCCATCCATCCATCCATCCATCCATCCATCCATCCATCCATCCATCCATCCATCCATCCATCCATCCATCCATCCATCCATCCATCCATCCATCCATCCATCCATGTTTCCTTTTAATAATGGTCCATCATAAAAGGGATCATCTACTCATTTTATTCAGCTGAAAAACATTTCTACTTTTCCTTCTGCACATACATACACTGAACTGTAAAAATGTACTGCAGAAACCAGGTTCTACCTCTATTTTTCTAAAGGAAGGCCATCTCTTCTGCCTTAGCCTATTTTGATTAAGGTTTGATTCACGGTTTTACAGAAGATAGAGGTTTGTTTGGCTATACGGAAGTTATTAGAAAAATCTTCACCTGCAAACGCTCATTATTGCAGACTGGGGCGGTTCACCCAGCAGAATATTTGAGAGACAACATGGTCCATTCCTGCTGTTTGCTGTAGTTGTGATGACTAATAGAATAATTGAGTAGTGTGTAATTGTGCTGTGGGTTAAGAGACATAACCTCAGTTAATGAGAAACGTGGACAAATTTGTTCATGATAATGATATTTGTTTTAACACAGGGCACCTTTGTGTGTGCTCCGAAAGATAGGAGTAAAAAGCCGCACCAAGAAATTGTGTGTGTGAGCCCTTTCTGTTTGGTCTGTCTCACACGGCTGAAAGCACCTGACACTGTTTGATAAGGTGAATGTTATGCCAAATGAGTTCACGGGCCATGTCAGGGCACCCGTCACCTGTGCCACCTTGTGATCATAGATTATCAGATTAATGCTGATGCTTCACGTGGGCAATCCACAATTTCATTTGATTTGAGAGTTCAGCCAGGGCAGAGCTGAGGTGGAAGTGTTCTGACCTCCACAGTGTCTGATTCATTTACACACAATAAAACTGTATTGGCTCTGGCTGCTGCTATTTCTCTACGTCCATATTTTCCCAAACCTCTGGTAACCCTCTCAGTTTCCGTTGTTGGCTTGCCTTGTCCCACTGTGTCCTCTGCCAATCTATTTCCTGCTCCCATTGACCTTTTATTCTTTTTGTGCATGTCTGCTCTCAGACCCTTGCCTGGAATCCCAGCTCATGTTAAATTTGATCAATACAAGGGCAGTGGCCTTGCACACACCCACCCCAACCACATGATAAGGCATAAACACTGGAAAGGCAATGTGTGTGTCTGTGTGTGATTGCAATCATTTTGCAAATTAATCAAAAATCTACTTTGCTTCTTGTGTTTCTGTGTGAACAAAGCAGAGTGAGACAATACATGCATGTTGCATTACCAATTCAACAGATGATAAATGTGTGAATGTGAGATAAGAATTAACATTACTTTGCATCTGGTTCCTCTGGGAGGCAATGCAGGACTCATTGGAACACACATACTGTATGTTAGCCCTGCCTGTCACTTTTACACCAATAACCTTGCTCATATCGTGCAATAAAAACAACTTTTCGGGGGTTTAGGGACATTTTGCCTCTGCATTTTACCTATCACTGTAGGGAGCAGGGGACAGCCAGCTGAGGCAGCCCCAGGGGAGCAATGTGTGGTGACAACTGGTAACTTGGTGGTAGCGGGATTCGAACTGGGGACCTAAGTCCGTTTCCTTAACAACAAGGCCACCAACTGCCCAATGTATGTTAGGGTGTTGATGATAGTAATAGAATCATTCATTCATCTTCGTCCACTCATCCCTTACCACAAATCACACTGCATCAAACAATGGGCCTTCCTGTGGGTGGTGAACCAACTGGAAGTTATGTTGCTTGAGATATGCCATGCTCAGTGGCAACCTGGTAGCTGGTGGGCTCGAACCTCAAGCCCTGCAGACTCAAGTCCGCTTCCTAAACTGCTTGGGTGCCACTGCCGCCCAGTAGTTTGTTAATTTGTGGCATATTTACTACTTTGACTGCAGTCATATTCTGTATCTCCCTTTAGATGCTGTTTATGTTTCCATGTATCACTCTGACACCATATGAATTAAGTCTAAAACACCATTACTTGATGGTGTTACCATTTCAAAAACCAAAATCAAAAAACTCAAATGTGGCCCATCTTTGGTTCTATCAACACCAACACTAACAACAGCTTTGACCTTAAGTTGAACCCTAAACAGAAGTACAATAAACCTTAGGCACAACACAATAAAATAGCAATAAAAAAGTTCAACAACAAAAAGGATATTGAAGGGGCAGTTGGTGGCCTAGTGGTTAAGGGAGCGGACTTGGGTCCACAAGGCCCCTGGTTCGAACTCCCCATATCGCTGAGGTGCCCTGAGCATTGCATTGTCCCCACACACTGCTCCCTGGGCGCTCAAAGCTGCCCACTGCTCACTTTGGTGATGGTGTAAATTCAGGGGTGACATTTTGTTGTGTCTCAATGACAAAAAAAAAATGAAATTTTATCTCTAATGTAATGAAGCAGTGGACATGCTCTATGTCTAAATAATGAGAGAGAACCTACTGGTTGAAAACCATTGAGAAATCGCTGCTGTGAACTTCTGTTGATGGGGCTTAGTGATCCCGGAGTCCATGACCCCAGACTGTGTCAGATCAAATGTTTTTCTGCAAGTCACATGCCCCATGGTAAAACACACACAGGCCAACACATCGTACTTTATAGCCCAGGGAGAGCAGCAGGAGGAACTCAGGGGTTAAAGGAGAGAGAAGAGGGGATTAACAGAGGGAGGCAGCTCCAGCAGCTGGTTGGCCTTTTAAAGTTTCTTATTATCTGGATGTGTTATTAATAGAACCTTGTACTCACTTAGCGCTGCTCTCCAAATAGATGTTCATTTTCTTGACCGCCTCTGATGATAGGGCAGGGGCATAACACAAGGGGGCAAAGTGGTGGACAAGGGTTAACAGGTGCAGAGAATTGAAAATCAAATACAAGAGCAAGGGTCCTGTGCCATTTCTGTCTCCGGTTTTAGAAGTGGATTTGTCCACTGACAGATGTATGTTTTTAAAGTGGGAAGTAAAACAACCTAAGGTGTAATTTTACTCATTTGGGAGCCTGGTTAAACATTTGTACCTGTGTATTCTCTGTCAAATAAGGCTAGTTTAGATTAATGTTAACCACGTGTTTTTTTTTTTTTTTCTGTCTTGCCATATCTGGAGAAGGGCTTTAAAATCATCAGAGGCCGACGTGACATGTCCAAATAAATGAGTGATAGAGTTCATGTTTGGGTTGCACGGTGGGCTGGCCAAGTGCCACAAGACTGAGTCAACTCATTCCTCTGTTCTGTTAGCCGGGGTTGGTGGGGTGAACTGGCATAAACAGTTTGTGTTATCAGAAATAACAGACAGGATGACAAGTATACAGTCGTAGAGGATGGGACATTAAAAATGTCAAAACACCGCAGCAATTTATTTCTACACCACTTCTTCCCAAGCGCAGTCATCCAGGGCCCATTAAGGGCTTGTGAAATGACCCCTTCTGCCCCGTCTCTCTGTGGTTGTCACCGAGCGGGGGTCCGGGCTTTCTCCACAGGGCTTATCACAGGGCAGTATGCTGCAAGGGCGCGCTCACACCCACATGGACAGCAAGCTTGGGACTTCTTAGCATAACTCCTCAATGCCATAGCACAGACCTTGCCACAGGGGGGTCTGCTGTGTCACCGTATGCATTTACAAACAGATAAAGCACAGAAAACAGTGAAATGCTCCCTGACAAACACTCTCTCCCTATCTCTTTGCAAGCCAAACACATGCACATTTCCCCTCTCCCCTGCCCTCTGTAACCCAACATACACATTCCTAACTCCCACCACACTTGTCACCTCCCATCTCCCAGACCAAGGTCAGCTGTCCGGGCCTGTGGCTCTTGATGTAGAGGTTTTGACCCAACATGGCCACCTCTGTCTCTCCGGAGAGATTAACACGAGGCAGAGACAGGGAGACTCGACCCTGTGCAGCTCCACGATATCCCAGCCACACTCTTCTCTGTGTGTCTACCTTCACTCCTCATTCTGTCTCAGATAAGTCCTCGCGCTTGTCAACGTGGGACCAGGAAGAGCTGCAAATTGAATATGTCTGGCAGGCAGTTTTTGGGATGGCTCATTTGGGATGTTATTGAGAAAACCCAGACTGTGAATGTCCACAGAGTTCTGACTATGTGAATGAAGGAATTTGTAGAAGAAAAGAATGTTCATATTTTTTTTTGTGTACATTCAGGATTTGATGATTGAGTTACCATCAACTTGGAGCATCTTGGAATATTGTTTGGTTGTTTCTTTTGGCTGTGGGTTGGTGGTTATTGCAGTTTTGCAACTGGAGAAGGGGTCTGAAACTCTAATATATAGAGCGGGCATGGGCAAACTAAGGCCCGGGGGCTAGATGTGGCCCGTCAAGCTTTTTAATATGGCCCGCCAACAGTGTCCAAAATTCAATAATTTATTTATATATCATTATACTTCTGCTTTTCCCCTAAAATAATGTATTACCCCAGTAGTTGACGTCATAAAGGGTATTTATTTTAGGTTTCTTACATGACTTTTACATGCCATTTATCTCATTTCTAATGAACAATCAATCTTTCTGCTCTGAGCTCGGCCCCTGTCTCCAATTTTGGGACCAATTGTGGCCCGTGAGTAAAAAAAAAAAAAAAAAAAAATGCCCATGGCTGATGTAGAGGGTCAGTATGTTACATGTTAAAAATTCCCAAAATTCACAAAACAACAAAAACAATTTAAAATGTGGGTAACCCTTAGATTCAATTTTTATGTTTGTTTGTTTTCTTTTTCTATTGTACCCCTGCCATTTTCTTTCCATGATTTCCCCTGCATCATTTTCTTTGGTTGGCTGGGGCTGAGTGGTGGTTGCCCCAGCAGTCGCAGGGTTAAACAAAGTGCTGTGACTGTCAAGCTGAGTGAAACCAACTGGCGCTCGGCTATCAGAAGATAATCAAGGCTAATAGGTACATAATGGCTAACAGTGGGGCCGCACTCGCTGGCAGATGCATCATGGGGGACGTAACGCAGACAGCGTGACCTCGCATTCCCACCGCAGCTCTCACCGCTTGTGAGTCATCAAGCAGAAAGAGCCAGACAACGAGTTTTACCCCTGCTCCACTTGTGGGATTATTCAAACTATAAATTTCTCAGTGGTAATATGCTTCCATTTTGCTGTTTGTCATCTTCCCTTTTGTGTTTCATTGTTTTATGGATAATTTTATTTTTATGCCGTCTATCAATTAATGGACCGTTAAGTCATTTACTGTTAGGAATGATGTCACCACACTGGACGGAAACAGTAGAAGCATTATGTAGCACCAGTTTATTCAACGGGGATTTATGTGGATGGGAGTAAATTATAGTTGGGGTAGCATATGCTTTCACTTTTGTCTAAACCAACAAACAGCATGTTTGTGTAACTGATGGTCAAAGTACCCGAGGTCTTGAAGGACACTTTGTTTTCAACAGCGAAGATTTATGAGCCGTTAAAGCAAAAAGGATGAGAGCAGTGTTCGGAGCCAGTACAGTGTGGTGGAGTCAGTAGAACTCCACTGTCTTCAACTACAAATTAAAAACCACATCCAGAGACGACATTTGGACTTTGGCTCAGATCTAGCAAATAAAAATAACAATGCACCCCTCCAAACCTCAACAAGTCCCCGTAGACATCGCTGATATTACCTCATTTTATTCCAAGTGAATACATTGTATTGAGAAAAAAAAAAAAAAGTCTTACAAGTTTGACACTTTGACCCAAACAACAAAGCGTTAACATGGTTAAATTTGTGCAATTGAGCAGAACGGGTCGCAGGATCATGTGTTAACGAATGTACACATGCTCGACTCTCGGTGCTCTGCGAAGCATCCAGCCAACACTTCCCCTCTGACAGCACTCAGTTGCCCTGGACTCCTCTCTCAAAGGCTGACTCTCTCTCTCTGTAAACAAAGCCTACTTTTGTTGAGGCCCACTGCGTCAGAACCATCATCTCCAGAGGGCAAGAGGGATATGAAGGAGAGATGTAGGGGTGGGTGGAGAGAGTTAGAGAATGGCAGGGAGAGAGTGCAAGAGAGAGAGAGAGAGGGAGCATTTAGGTGGGGGTGAAGGGCAGGGGGATCAGAGACAGAGGTCTGGGTAATTGCAGCACAATGGAGATTGTGTTTGATCTCTGAGGTGTCCAGGCCTTTTTAGTGGGGGTAAATGTGCCAGGCTGAGGAATGTTGTTTCTCTGAAAGGCGAGTTTATCAGGAGTTCAGCAAGTGAGAACAAGAGAGAAAAGAAGGGAGAGAGGGGAGGAGCGGGGGAGGGGGGAGAGGGGCGGGGGGGGGGGGGGGGGGGGGGGGGGGGGGGGTGTAGTGTCGATGAGGGGTGCTGCATGGGGCAGCTGTAGAGAGATAGAGCCAGAACAGATGTTTGATCTCTGAGGTGTCCAGGCCTTTTTAGTGGGGGTAAATGTGCCAGGCTGAGGAATGTTGTTTCTCTGAAAGGCGAGTTTATCAGGAGTTCAGCAAGTGAGAACAAGAGAGAAAAGAAGGGAGAGAGGGGAGGACCGGGGGGGGTGTGGGTGGGGGGGTGTAGTGTCGATGAGGGGTGCTGCATGGGGCAGCTGTAGAGAGATAGAGCCAGAACAGAGAGTGGGACCCAGAGTTTAGCCAGGCCGCCTTTTCATTATTGGCTAATTATGTCTTTAAACCCTCTGAGAACTTGACTGTACACAGTGTTCACACATGTTGAGTGCATTCTATCAAGCCTCTCTTTTGGTATTTGAACTGATGTGAGAAAGGCCAGTGCAGTCTTTGGTGCAGTGCAACAGCAGCAGCAGCAGCAACAGCAGGAGCGGCAGCGGCATCGGCAGCAGCAGCAGCAGCAGCAGCAGCCTCCTGATAGTGAGGCTAAACTGCTGGAGAGCAGAGAGTGCCCGCACAGAGCAGAAGGCTCTTTGAACTCTGTCTGTACTCTCTGCTGCAGAGCTTGAACTGGGTTAATCGCTATTAATATTTAACATGCTGCCAAAGTTCCAGCCCAGAAACTATATCAAAGCCAGGAGCTTCATCCAGCAGAGTCCTTCCACTGCTCCTCTGTAGCCAGCTGGCTGGCAAAACACACTGAAGTTGCTGACACGAGGCTCCATCAACTCGTTTCGCTCTTTCTTTAATAAATGGGGCGATTAACGTTTGGCTTGTTTTTCTGTTTTTATTCATACTTTTTTTTTTACGTGAACAGTTTCAGCAGTGACAATAATATAATTATTATTTATGGTTATACTTCCTCCAGTATGCAACATTAACAAAAACTCTACTACTGTGGTTCTCAACTGGTCTGGCCTCAGGACCCACCATCACTTTTTTTTTTTTTTTTCTGATGGACAAGCCATTACCTAAGCAAAAAACTTGTTCTGGTATTTGTAATTTCTTTTGGCTTGTCCCCCATTTAGTGGTTGATACAGGGGAACGACATTTTCAACTCACTATATTCTCTGTATCTACTACTCTGACACTAACAACCTGGAAAAAGGGAATAACACAGTGGACATTCTCCAAAATGTTTTTTTTTTTCCTCTTCTCCTCCTTTTGGGTTATTAAGGGGGATGCTACAGTGATTAATCGTTTTTTCTATCTCCTCTGTTCTCCATCTTCTTCTCTGACTCCAACTACCTTCATGTCCTCCCTCACTCCATCCATCAATCTCCTCGTTGTCTATAAGAGACAGGTCCTTCCACTGCTCCTCTGTAGCCAGCTGGCTGGCAAAACACACTGAAGTTGCTGACACGAGGCTCCATCAACTCGTTTCGCTCTTTCTTTAATAAATGGGGCGATTAACGTTTGGCTTGTTTTTCTGTTTTTATTCATACTTTTTTTTTTACGTGAACAGTTTCAGCAGTGACAATAATATAATTATTATTTATGGTTATACTTCCTCCAGTATGCAACATTAACAAAAACTCTACTACTGTGGTTCTCAACTGGTCTGGCCTCAGGACCCACCATCACTTTTTTTTTTTTTTTTCTGATGGACAAGCCATTACCTAAGCAAAAAACTTGTTCTGGTATTTGTAATTTCTTTTGGCTTGTCCCCCATTTAGTGGTTGATACAGGGGAACGACATTTTCAACTCACTATATTCTCTGTATCTACTACTCTGACACTAACAACCTGGAAAAAGGGAATAACACAGTGGACATTCTCCAAAATGTTTTTTTTTTCCTCTTCTCCTCCTTTTGGGTTGTTAAGGGGGATGCTACAGTGATTAATCGTTTTTCCATCTCCTCTGTTCTCCATCTTCTTCTCTGACTCCAACTACCTTCATGTCCTCCCTCACTCCATCCATCAATCTCCTCGTTGTCTCATACCTGGTAGCTCCATCTCTAGGATCATTCTTCTACCAATGTATCCACTGTCCCTCCTCCCAATCTGACTTCTCTGGCTTTTTCTCAAAACCTTCCTGTCTGTGTTGTCCCTCTCATGACCACATCCCAGACCCTGTCCATCCTTGTCTCTCCTAAAGAGAACCTCAGCATCTTTAACTCCTCCACCTCCAGCTCTGCCCCCTGTCTTCTGCCTATTCCTAATGTCTCTAATCCATCCATCATGGCTGGTCTCACAACAGTCCCGTAAACCTTTCCCTTCACCTTAGCTGACTCTCTTCTATCACAGATCACTCCTGACTCTTTTTCTCCAGTTGTTCCATTCCATGACTCCACTGTAACTCTTCACCTCTCTCCCACAGTCTCCACAGCTCTGAACAATTGTGTCTTGTTCAGCAACTTGTTGAAAGTGAGAGAATGAGACAAGAGTTGAGAATCACTGCCCTAATATGATCAATTTCAATGCCTAATGCACTTTATCAATTCCGTAATAAACTACACACAGAGCCGAGTTTTACACTGTTGCATGGCATCAACGGCAGGGCAAACCCCATCGGCGAGGATTTAAAAGGGAGTAAAGATGTTTGATGAGGTTTGTTCTGGAGCTCCGGGTCACCAGGGGGTCTGGTGTTCTGTTACGTCTTCTCCCCTCTCTCTGCATCTGTACTGTCAGCTCACAAACCAGATTATTTCATCAGAGTTCATGCCTCTATTGCCTTTGCCACTGCAGTCTCTTCCACTGTGTATCACCCTCTGTACATTTATCTCTCTATTTCTCCCTCTCTCCCTCTGTCTCTCCTTGCTCCCAGCATCAGGACCTCAAACAGCATGGTTAAATACCCAGGCCAATGTGTCGCTCTTCAAAGAGACTCAGGTAGTACATTCACTGGCAACGAGCCAGGATCAAAATGAGCAGTTGTTTTTGCGGAGCATTACGGCTGCACTTCGCATGGACCCGGGTCTAACCATATTAAAGGGGCCCCCGCATGGGCCCAAACTATCCCACGAGGCAGTTGAAATATGGACCTTAAGTCCCACTTCGCCCTCTCTGAAAAACCCACTAATACCACGCAGGGACCCATTTTTATTTCACTTCATAAATCAGGCCAGCAGGACGAGGAAGTTCATTTGGCGTAGAGGAGCTTATGTTAACTTTAGCCCCCTGTCGTAAAGTTCTCTCCGCCGGTTTCATCTGCCCCCTCGGTATTCACCTACAACAGAAACACAGTGAGTTTAAATAGGCCAGAATTAGCCTTGATTACTTCACATGAAGAAAACGAGTGGCCGTTTGTTGCCACAAGTTCTTCCCGATAAAAATATTTAAAAAGTCCAGCTGAAGGGGGAGCTTTGTGGAAGACAAAAGGCTGGAAGCAATTTGTGTTGTTACCAAATTAAAGTTATTCAGCACCAGGGGTAATTTAATTACCATTCTTTAAATGTTTGAATGACTTTCACCTCTTGAGTACTCGGAGGTCACGCAGGTGTATTTACTTAAGCTAATTCAGAATCAGTAACATGAAACAAGGGTCCAAATTAAACAGGCCTCCTCCACAAATATCAGGTTACCAAGTACCAGCTCCTTTGTGTTTGGAAATTAAATTAATATCTATCCACCGCTGTGTCATTAGCTCTTGTTTTCACAAAGCCTTGAAATTTCTCCTTGGCCATACTTATCCCCCAGAGTAGACGTCTCAGTGATGAGCCTGACAATAAAACGTCTGTAAAAAAAGGAGGATGAAGGGGGGGAGAGAAAATCTAGAGAATGAAAAGCAGCGAGAGAGAGAAAGAGAGAGAGAGAGAGAGAGAGAGACATAAACAACAGATGAAAAAGGGCTGACAGTGTTTCCCAGGATGCACCTCTTCCAGCATGGCTCATGAATGGAAACAGGTGTGTGTGATTGTGCGGTGGGTCTTGAAGATTCAGGCCTATGTGGCATGTCTACTGCCTAGGTGATTTGGGTCAATGGAGCACATCTGGTACTAGTCACAACAGAGTGCACACGTCCACAGCCCACAGACACCCCACCAGGCAAGTAGGGAAAGAAAGGGAGAAGCAAGGGCAAGGAAACATCTGGGTTCTCTCTTTCTTTCACTCACTCTCCGACACACACACACACACACACACACACATTTGGGATTCTGTGCTTTTTGGGGTTGCTTGCATTCCTCCAGGTGCATCTGGACTCGTATTGAGAAGAACAAGTGTGTCTATGTGTGTGTATGTGCATGGGGGGTTTGTTTGATTGACAGCCTTGAACCAGAATGTTCCCCGTGCCGGATGAGTAACTCTCACCATCATGCCCACTGTCTCTGTTTTCTCTCTTACCGTTTCTTCTTTTTTTTTTTTTGTTGTTTGTCTCTTCCGAGGGTTTTCCCTCTCACTCTGTCTCGGCTTCACTGTCGTCTCTCGTGTGCAGACGTCATTTCTCTGTTGGTTTCCGGTGACGGAGAACACGGCAGCGTGCATTTGGTTGTGCCGCACGCGCCTGGAAAACGAAGTCAAATGCGGTTAATGAGTTCAAACAAATGTAAATGCAGAGACGGGCAAACAGGGAGGACACCTGCAGCGACGCAAACACACACATCGGTCAGACTGCGAGGCAGTTCTGGCCAGACTCCAACAGTGGAGTGGACCTGATGCACTGTGGTGATGATGGGGTAGAACTGCGTTGAATTGTGAGATGTTTCAGTGCTGACAGTTTTCACAGCCTCCCTCTATTTTTTTTTTTTTTTTTTTTTTCACTCTTTTTAACCCACTTACCTCACTTCACCCACTACCTCACCACATGCCCAAGGCAACAACAATAAACACGATTGGTCCCTCGCACAAAAGAAGGCGGGCCATCATGTGGACAGGCATGACAAGGGGCAAGTGAAATTGATTTAAAGTGTATCAGTCTCTGTGTGGGTATACACTCGTGTGTGTGCGTATGCATGCATGTCGCAGTGGGTTCACGCTAGTGTTTGTGTTAAGGTTTTTGGTTGGGTTTTTTGTTTTTTTTTTCAGTTAATTTGAGCACCGTGGCGAATATATGAAGTGATGGCATGTAGAAGCAGATCATTCCCCTCCTTCACTGTTAAACAGTGGCTGAGGAAACCAGAACGGTTGGTCTTTTTTGCCCGCGTGAACCAAACAAAGAGCAACGTCTCATAAATGTAGATGTGGTTTTCTTTTTTCCAGTGACAGCGATTTCACCCGTGATCACCCCGTTTGTGTTTGAAGAGCACAGAACATTACATTTGACACTTCGACAGCAGAACAAGAGGTAAATGTCTCCGAGCCCCAACCACGCAATGCAAACCGCTTTATATGGATAAAAAATGGAAATGAATTTGGCCCGGAAAAAAAATACTTTCTTCCCGTCCTTCTCTTCCCCAACAACGGCTAATCAGATTGGCTTCATACTTGTCGCCTTTTGTTGCGGGGGACACGGAAAAGTGCAGAGTTGACAGTGTTTATGTATGAGTGGTTGTCAGGAGTTGACAAAGGGCAGACACTTAGTTGTACTATATTAAAATCTCACTTTAAGGATTTAACCATTCCTCCCATTTGGTGATTCAATATTCTGTAACTCTGTATTTTTTTTCTGTAACTCTATTTTTTTTTTTTTTTTTTTGCTTTAACATGAGATGAAAGCAATACATTATACTTGATGTTTACCAGCCTAATGCCCTCTTAAAACCTATAGGGGATGCTGTAAACATTTTTTTTCTATTCTGCACATGCTTTATGTGTATTACTGCTGTTATAAAGTTATTTATAAACAGAAAAATGTGCCACAGTGGTGGCCTAGTGGCTAAGGAATGGGGATTGGACCCCCAAGTCTATGAGTTTGAATCCCACAGCGGCTAGGTTGACACTGAGTTTCTCTGATCATAGTACAGTCCCAACCCACATAACCTCCAGTGGACTCAACAGGAAGGACGGCAGGGTGGTACAGTATGATTGTATGTATGATGAGTTGCAGATGAATATATATATAGATATATAGATAGATAGATAGATAGATTTTTTTTTTTTTTTTGAACAGTAGGGACAGTGAGTGGGGACAGTGCCATGCTCAATGGACCACAGTGGTTACTTGGCATTTAGTGGATTCAAAGCTGGAACCCTTCGGACCCTAGTCCGGTTACCTAACCACGAGGCCACTGAATCATATGCGTAGTCATTGTAGATAAAGAAACGTGTCCTCAATTATTAAATGTTCAAGGGTGACATGAGGCCATGACATGTGACCCAGGTTTCGTAATCGGCTGAACAAGAGCTGAGAGGGTCAGATTAACTGTTATAATCCTAACAGGGAAATAAAAATAGAAATTGATGCCCTCATTTTATTCCCCAGAATGTCATGTTCATTTGCTGGACGAGTTGCTAAAATACATGCATTATGGCATTGTTTTAAGCCTTCATTCCTCATTCCAGACGTAATCCTTCAATTCCTATGAACTATTACCAGAAAAAAAAGTTTTTGGCTTTAATTCCCGTAATTCCCTTAATGGCTCGCCTCTTGTTATTTTCCATTTTTAGGCACAAGGCAGCGTTTCTAGGTTAGTGGTTGCTGTGTGTAGGGGTAGCCTCGTGACCGTAGTTACATTGTTCATCCACAGCTATGGACCGCTGCCCAGAAAGAAAGCCCACACACAGTCAGCAATTTATGATCCCTCTTGGATTCATACCAAATAATCTCACATACAAGTCAGGCTGATTTATGTCCGAGCACTGGCCGCATTTGTGAATTCAAAGCTCCTTCAGGAGTGCTGCGTTAGTTCAGAAGAGCTATAGACGTTCAGTGGACTGCCATAGAAAACAAATAACTAATGACAAAATGTGTATACCATAGCCCGTTTATGGCGCATTTATTTCCCTGTGCCTTTTTTCATGATGCATGTGTCACTCAGTGATCCACTGGGATTGCAAGCAGTCACGCATGATGCAGCCATTGTGAGTAGTTGGCTTCTCCGGGAAGGCATTAGAGTTCTTCTGTCCAAACGGAAAAAAGTGCTGGAATCCAGGAGCTTGTTCTTCAAGGTCCTCATTTGTGAGAATGAGGTGACCACCTCTAGTATCATCGTTTTTTTTTTTTTTTTATGTTTTAATTTAGTTTTCTTTGCAAGACTCAAGGTTTTTTTTTTTTTTTTTGGCCTGTTCAAACTCACGTACCTTCTTGGATTCATACCAAATAATCTCACATACAAGTCAGGCTGATTTATGTCCGAGCACTGGCCGCATTTGTGAATTCAAAGCTCCTTCAGGAGTGCTGCGTTAGTTCAGAAGAGCTATAGACGTTCAGTGGACTGCCATAGAAAACAAATAACTAATGACAAAATGTGTATACCATAGCCCGTTTATGGCGCATTTATTTCCCTGTGCCTTTTTTCATGATGCATGTGTCACTCAGTGATCCACTGGGATTGCAAGCAGTCACGCATGATGCAGCCATTGTGAGTAGTTGGCTTCTCCGGGAAGGCATTAGAGTTCTTTTGTCCAAACGGAAAAAGTGCTGGAATCCAGGACCTCGTTCTTCAAGGTCCTCATTTGTGAGAATGAGGTGACCACCTCTAGTATCATCGTTTTTTTTTTATGTTTTAATTTAGTTTTCTTTGCAAGACTCAAGGTTTTTTTTTTTTTTTTTTGGCCTGTTCAAACTCACGTAACTGTGATAATATGCTTCATCCTTAAGGGCTGGAGTTTGTTCACAAGCTAAATTCATGGATCCTCACTCATAGGATGTTTGCAAAAATCTCCTGATTGCATATGTTTTTTTTTTTTTTTTACAATTTAATATTCAGTGCAAACCTACTGTGGCAAACAGGCAAGAGTTTCCCGTTGAGATAAAACGGATAGAAGGAGGAGCCGGATGATTTTGGATCCTCGGTTTTGCACCTGCTGTGCCAACTCTAGAGTTGGGAAACCTGGGACCTGATAATGAAAGCAGCCAAAGAAAGAGGTATGAAGACAAAGGCTTGCATATATTTTTTTTTTCCTTCACCGCTTGTACAAGAAGGTCGGATACAGGTGTTGTCCTAAAACAACTTTTTGTAATTCCCAGATGTTTGGGCAGATCTCAGAGGCAATGCACAGTTTGGACATTATTCACTGTTCTGTTTTTAAAGTTGTTTTTTTGTTTGTTTGTAGCCTTGTTTTGCACACTTTTTGCACTACTTTTTTCTTTGGCTAAAACCGACCTGTTTCCTGAACTTTTCTGCTTCCATCTAATGAGGACACATTCTATAGGCCCTCAGTATTGTTGGAGTGGAAAATAATGCTGATTGCACAAATCATCACGCCGCCTTCATCAGAAGGGATGGAGACACGTGAAGCGGCGTCTCCTGTTTCCAATGACGTCATTAAAACTCCTTACGGCCTCGTTAGTAGCTGGCGTGGCTGTCGATGATGAGTGTGTGATGTAAACAGAAATGCAGCGGGAACACAGGTGAAGATCATTTCAATGCAACTACATCCAGAACAGCGTCTCTGAAATAATGGTATTTTTATGGGATGTGTTGGAAACATCCACCCAAAGTCTGCCTTCTCAGTGTTGGATTAGTTCTAAGATTAATCATGAAGGAACTAAAATACAAGATTTCAATTTGCATAGTAACATAATTGATATACAGTATCAGCACAAATCCTCTTTGCGAATGCACAGACATCTCTCCCCTGCCGTACACTGCTAATAAAAGGAGCTTATTGGACTCATCTGGCAGCTTTAGTGGCAGTTGTCACTGGACAACATTGTGTTTGGCTTGAAGGTTCTCGCATTGAACTGTTGAACCTCTTCCATAAAACAGCAATAGAGCCTCACTGTAATACTGTTCAATGTTACCTTTAAGCCCCCAGTAAGTGGGATTTAGAATATAATGCCCTTATACAGGCTGTTTATACCAGATCCCGCCACAGCAGATGCAGTCTTCTCCCTGCCCGCTGCCTCCCCGACTCACCCACAGACACACACACACACACACACACACACACACACCTCAAAACACGTTTAATAGGGCTATTTTGATCCCAAGCCAGCGCAAACACACACTCGCTGTGACCTTGGTTGAATTTAATGGGGGTTAAAGAAGTTTTCACATTGGCAGTGCACACATTAAGTTTGTCTGGCGGATTTGGTAAATTGGAAGAGACGGAAGTGGAGTCAGAGTGTCCGTTTAATTAGGTCTGCAAATCCTCCTCCCTTCACAGGCCCATCACCCACCTTCAACTCCACTTGTCTCAGTCCTGCCCTTGCCCCAGCATCCTTATCTGTATGACCTTGGGCCTTCTTGCAAGGTCAAGAATCTTTTTTTTTTTTCAACTCCTAACAATTATATATTTTCCTCTCGATACATATTGTCAGTTTTGCAAATTAATTAATTGGATAATTATGGGTAGAGTCCATACAAAAGAGCTGAGATACATTTATTGGCCAACACATCAGTTATCAATTCATCCATTTTCATTTGCTTATCTGTTACCTAGTCACGGGGGAAAGCAATATCCACAACCAACACCCAAATCACACTGCACCCTAACAGCCCCTCATGAAACTCCTGCAGGTGGTGATCCAGCAGGATTAGATCTCACCAGGAGTTGAACCATGAAGTTCCATGTCAATGAGACATTGATTCAGCGCCAAAGCTCCAGACACATAATAAATATGTGCAGTAATTATTTTAAATATATATGGAACCAAAAAAAATGATCAAAGTTAAAGGAACACAGCTGAAGAAAGTGAGCAGAAGGAATAAAAAATATACTGAAACATTTCATTAGTTTATTGAAACGCACAATTTGATAAACCTTCAGGAAAACATGCTTAATGCTGAATTCTGGCATTATGTCAAGGGCAACAAATGACTAAAAGTTGCAGTTAATGAAACGGTTAAATCGGATCAACGAATATTTTTATGAAGAATTCTGCTTTTATTGTCATATCGTTTTACGTTCTTTTACTAGTTTAGGCTTAATCACACTAAAAAGTTTCTCACGCCACTCAAACCCTGGAGCGCCCAATGTCAACACCAAATGAAAAAAAAAGTTTAATAGAATCTTATTGTACCTAGTAAACCAGTGGTATCAACCTCATTTTTACCAGGGGGGTCACATAAAAAATACAATTTCCTTAAAGTGCTGGCTGTAAATGGAAGACTGTAGATGCATTAACTCCATACTATATTAATACATGTTACTATAGTTTCACATAATTAATATTGTTCATTACTGTGGAAGAAAACATTTTTTTTTTTTTGATTTATCAAGTTTTTAAACTTTGCTGTATTGACATTATAGAATCCTTTGTTAGCAACTAAGGGCCATACAAAATGACTTAGCGGTGCGCATATGGCCCCTGGGCCTTGAGTTTGTAAACCCTTTATATGTGTTCGGACCAACCTCTGATCAAGACAAGATCCATTTTGATGTGTTAGTCATTCTGAGGCCCCTAAATGGGTCGTGTCTTGTTGAGATTTTATGTTTTCGTGCACCGTCTTCCTACTTCCACCTTCATTTACTTATTAATTTATTGTTTTGTTCCCAATTTGCTGGCTTTAATGGATTAATGTTGCTCATAGTCTATTAACACTTTCCAGAATTGGCAACATCAGCTCAATAATATTTTTTTTTTATGAATGCTTTAACCGCAGCAAGACTTTAATATACGTGATTACAGCATAGGCTACGGCATCATAGCACGAGCCAAACGAGCCCCGTAATCCAGTGTAATTGGTTGGATTTTTTGCAGTGAGTCACCCTCTCTGTCTGCCCGCCTGTGTGCCTTCGATAATCCAATATACTTTTCTTTAATCTTTACCCTCTGCATTGAGCAAATTAATTAAATATTGACAAGAAATCCTGTGGAAAGCACAGAAAAAACAGAATGTCACAGCTAAACTGATTACTTCCGTGACAGAGGTAAGCAAGAGACACGGTGTAATGTGCGATCCATCTTGCGCACTATAAATGATTAAAGACTGTAAGGCAATGAGTGAATTCTGCAAACGGCTGAAAGGAGCAGTCTACTCTGTAAATACCGTCGACACCACACCATCGCTTGTGTTTTTCTTTTACGCTCCTATCCTGTGTCCACTCGCAAATGTATTTTTTCTCACCAGTCAAACATGGAAATGATGACAATGTCTTTTGGGGTGTTTTTGCTCCCATGGAGAATCACATTTCCCTTCTTTAAAGCCAAAGCACCATCTGTCACCCTGCGCTGATAATGAAACGTCGGGAAAAAACACTCATAGGATCACACACACATACACACAAGGAACCCTAACAAGTTGTAGCAGATGATTTGAGTCCATGCGAGCTGATGATGTTTCATCCCCCATGGTAACCTCACTATGACCCTTGTCCTTTTCTGCGCAAGGGTAATTGGCCAATCTGGTAGACATGCACACAGTACATTGTGGAAAAGAGCCAAAACTAATCTGGATCCTGCATGTGTGTGCGCGTGTGTGTGCTGGCAACTGCGTGTGTGTGTATTCACTTACAACAATTATATTCCAACGAGTCTGTTTGGTGTTTATTTTTGTGCTGGAGCATGCACATGCTTTTGTCTGTGTACCGGCATGCCTAGCACTGTGTTTATGTCTGACTATTTGGTAGAGTCAACATACACAGTGATGATGGAGCTGATTTTATTAGAAGGGGGAGATTAGGATCAGGTTGCAATGCGCTTGCTGCAGACTTATTATTCTGATGTGCCTGCTGGAGTTTCCTACTGCACCGAAACAGCTGGTACGGTAACATGATCCAGACCACCAACTCTTTGCTTTATTCACAGCCAAGTCGAAGCCCAAATTCCAGACTAGCTGAATCAGATTTGCAGAAGACACTCCTGGAATCTCGGCAGCGGTGGCCTAGTGGTTAAGGTTGTGGACTTGTGTCCGCAAGGCTTCAGGTTCGAATCCACCAGCTGCCAGGTTGCCACTAAAGTGCTCTTAGCATAGCACTGTCCCGACCCACATAATGTTCTGTGGCCTCACCACCCACAGGACGGGTGGCTACTCCTGCGACCTGGCAACGGACAAGCAGAAGAAGATATATGATTTAGAAGAGACTCCTGGAATCTAATTTCCCCGTTTATTCACAACTATGACGTCTGTGAAGATTCCCATTCATCCAGGTCATGATATCTGAAAGTTTTAGTTGTAAGTGACATCTTTTTGGAGTTGAAAGACGTTTCATTCCTCAGATTGAAACTCTAGAAACAGAGAAAGTTCCTCAGTTGAGGAATGAAACATCCTTCAACTCCAAGAAGAAGTCCACTGGATCACAACTAAACCCTTTTTGGCTACAGCTGTGTGATGTGCAGTAATCACA
Source organism: Paraplagusia blochii (assembly GCA_016785265.1). NCBI lineage: Eukaryota > Metazoa > Chordata > Actinopteri > Pleuronectiformes > Cynoglossidae > Paraplagusia > Paraplagusia blochii. The sequence continues at coordinate 121,459 of JAFBJS010003579.1, read as the reverse complement.
AAATAAACCCTGAATTACACTGCAGTGGTTACTCTGCAGATCTCCAATTAATAGAGTGCAATAGAAACAGTATTTCTCTGTGAAATGATGAGGAGAGAAAAGGAGTGATAGCTGTAAAAGTGTGGAGGAGTTACAAAAAGCCCTCTGGCTGGAAGAGGTGAACTGTGAGTGGTGGTGAGGGAGGAGGAGGATTCTCACCACCATCATGTGGCTGCACCAAGTCCCTCCTCTTCTCCCCCTTCTTCTCCTCTTCTTCTGCCGTGCTCTGTGTGAGGAGCATGTTTGGCCCGGAGCACATGTTTAGATATGGGCGCTGGTGATTGGTTTGCTGCCAAGAGTGGCTAAGGTCAAGCTGCTCTGTGCTCTTTGTTGTTGTTTTCTCAGAGTCAATGTTGTATTCTGTTCGACAATCCCATGTTTCATTACTACAGTCGGAGGTGGAGTAGAGGGGCGCCAGGAGCTGCATCTGGTCGATTGTTGTTTATTCCAGTTTGAAGCGCATGTTTGAGTTACTTTGTTAAATATATTTAGCTTATATAACATCTCCTTTCTTCTCCTCGCAGTGCGAACTTGCTTGATAGGCTACAGCCCGAAATAACAACGTTTTGTAGAGCCTTACAGCAGGTGTGTGAAGATAAAAGTGTTATCTGTTTGCTGCCAAACAGAACAAAATGCTGATTAAAATTTAGAGGAACTAATTAATCCTAAGGAATGTCCCATGTGAAACAATGAACAGCGGAAAAGTTATTATTAGGAATATTTCATCAATTATTAACTTCATACGAAAAAAAAGAAGACAAAAGGCAAAAGTTCCTGAAATTTTCAAGGTTTTCTTTGCTCAGGCAATAACTAATTCAAACAAAGAGATCACACATTTGGTGGGTTGACCTTAATCCATCTCTGTGATAGGTATGAGAAACCTTCAAAACCTTTATACCATAATAATAAAACAATAAACCCAATATTTTAATCATAGTACACAGTGTAACTATTATTCTTGTATTGATAATAATCAAAATATATTATTATTATTATTATTATTATTTCGGCTTGGCCCATTTTCAGGGGTGGCCACAACAATTTCCATCGCCCCCGTCCTTTGCTTCTTGAACTCTAATTCCAAATACCTCCATGTCCATTCACACTGCATCCATCCATTTGGCCTTCACCTAGTAGATGGAGCTACCTTACTGGTAGCTCCATCTCTAGGATCATTCTTCTACCAATGTATCCACTGTCCCTCCTCTGAACATGTCCAAACCATCTCAGTCTTGCTTCTCTAGCTTTTTCTCCAAACCCTCCTGTCTGTGTCGTCCCTCTAATCACCTCATTCCAGATCCTGTCCACCCTAGTCACCTCGAAGAGAATCTCAGCATCTTTAACTCAAAGAATTAATATATATATTTAGTAAATATGACAAAATATTGATGTTATATAGCAACTCTATGTAATACTTGTTCTTTCATCTTCATCTGCTTGGCCGTTACAGCTGGCGCCACCCAAATCACACTGCTCCATACTATGAGCCTTCGTATGGGTGGTGAACCCTTTGGAAGTTATGTGGGTTGGTACAGATGATCAGTGCACCTTAGTGGCATCCTGGCAGCTGGTGGATTCGAACCTGAAGCCTTGCGGACTCAAGTCCACTTCCTTAACCACTAGGCCTCCAGTGCAGCACTGAGTAAATATTAAGGATTTACAGACTAACAGATTAATAAGTAAATAAACTGACCTGTGAGCTCTATCTTGTGGACACCTAGCTCCACACAAGGAGCTTCTCCAAGAAGGTACAATGTGATCTCCATTTCCAAAATAAACGTTCATGTTTAGGTTGAGACATGTTTTACGTGGAGCATATTGGTGAGAACGGATTCAACTGGAGGTTGTGTGTTGTTTTGACCAACGTTGTGAAAGCGGTTTTTCCATCTCCACCTCAATTTGTGAGATTTGCAGTCTGCCGTCTGCCTGAATGTCCTAGGGCATGTTATTTTAACCCCTGAGGTGAGTGTGCGTTTCATCCTCTGGCCTCTTCCTCCTGAGAGGTGAACCAAGCACACTTACGACTGACGTGTGTCAACAGCATAGACAGAGAGGCTCTAGCCTACAGGATTTTCCATTTCCATTTGCCATTATATTTTCCACAACACTGTTTCCTGTGTGCATATGTAATGTGGTGGTCAAATAAAAGCTTTGAGGGACAGAAGGAAACGAAACCATCCATTACTGTTTCACTTGTTCTTTCATAATTACGGGCAGCAGAGGTTCTCGCAAAGCGAAATCCATTCCAAATCGGGCATTTTACTTTAATCTGTAGTTTATATGTGCATGAGGAATAATTTCAGCAATGAATGAAAGGTGGTATTAAAAGGGTCCTGGACCAATTTCTTGGGAGGATTCTGAACACTCTACTGACTATTTCCCATTATCACCGCATTTTGTCTGCTTAGCTGAAATGTTCCTGTCCTTTTTCGCCTTCCCAAAATCCGTCCCCATCTAGTTATCAACTTCCCATCCTCTCTCTTTTTCTACGTGGCCCTTTTTTGGGGGGTTTCAAATCCCAGTCACCCTTCCTTCACGGAGCCAGGAATAAAGCTCAAGCAGTGAATAATTCTGAACATGGTAAATCCCACCTTAAATCCAGCCATGAGACTCCAACAGGGTTCCACATGTAATTCTAAGCCCTATTATGGGGCCACTAATGCTGGTTGAGGATGGCGAATCATGGCACAGCCTGCAGCCATATAAGAATTAGAAATAAATATGCATCAGTAGCGGATAAATATAGCAGGCGGCAAATCTGCAGTGATGCCGTGCTCGTGTGTGTATGTGTGCATTTGCAAGCAATGATGAGAATTTGCAACAGCTCTACTTAATTGATGGATTAAATTCTCTGGTTAAGAAGGTTGGAGTTAATGTGTGCAATAATTTAAGAAGAAAGAAAAAAAAAAAAATCCAATTTTATTTCCTCAATTTCAGCTGCAATTTTTTTGAGTTTCTTATTTCTGGAAATGCACTTTGCGTCTCAGGGGTGGCAGATGAAAAGTCTATCAGTGGTATTTATCTTTTGGTTTATTGACTTTGCAATTACTTCGGCACCAAATCAGAGAGAATAGGTGGGAGCTCTGAATTAGGATTTTTTTTTTCCATATAAACCCTTTAAAATTCTCAGTACATTTTTTTTCTTCACTGAACTCCTTTTAGAGGTGTGCTGTGGTCTGTGGGCCCAAGCAGCAGCAGATACTGTATGTTCTGTCTCTAAGGGAAAAAACAGACTTTCTATAACTCAATGCATTTACTGTAAAAATGCGTCAGTCCACTCAACCAACCACTGAATGTGCATTATGGGTCTAGATTCATCATTAAACCCATGCTGAAGTAGAAAATTGCCATGATTTTTTTATGATCAACCTGGCAATAAAATTACATCAAATCAGACGGGATGTTTCATTTTTGGAGACATGAAAGAGAGAACATATGAAATATGTCAAAAAATCATTTTTCATCCAGACATAAAAACATATATTGGCCCTTTAGATAATGCTATATTTCCAATGGGCTCACCACCTGCAGGAAGGTACAGTCTGGTGCAATACGATTTGGGTGGCAGTTGTGGAGACTGCTACCCCCATGACCCAGCAACATAAGTGGATGAAAATGGATGGAAAATGTTTTTTAGAACAAAGCCTGTTGTTTGTCAAGCAATCATTTAAGACTGAAAATACTAAGCAAAATATTAAATTTTTTATTACTTATTTATTTCTGACTGATACTCACAAATACATACATAAATGCATATACTTGTAACACCTTTATAAAAGGCAACAATGACTTTTGCAGCAAATAAAATCACTTTGACCTGGACTGCAGGCAGGCCAGTCAGACACATGCAAAATATGTAGAGTTCCTGGGTGAAGACATATTCTGGACATATACAGATGTCTTCTAAAGACACTGACCCCTGCCTCCATTTTTAGTTATATTTTTCTCCTTTATTGTTTCATTATAGTTCAAGTACATCACTAAATAATAAATGTAAACGATTAATTGAAAATGGAATACATCCTTTATAACGATATATCAATAAAGCACCTTTGGTGTGACAGTTAATCATGTTCATCCCTCAGTTTTTGTGTTGTTTTTGTATTTTCCGGTCTCTAAATAAAACTCAGACCCTGGGCAGCGAATACATCAAATCAGAGTTTGCAGCAGGACGCCATAAATAGTCCATTAAAACATGAAATACACAAACACGTACAGAGAGCAAAACAATTAGAGTTAAAGGACATTTTAGATCAGAGATCACACAGGGAGCCACTCTTGCACCCCATAGGCCTGTCACTTGTTGCACCTAACCTTCGGCTGCTTATTATTTCCCCTCGCTGTGCGCCGTCCTCACAGCAGCAGTCATATTTTAATTAAGTGCTTTGTTGCTTTCGAGACCTCAGTTCAAACTTCAAACGTCTTATTAGATCATTGCCCCCTCTGTGTTTCATCACAAAGAGCAGAGACTGAAGTTTGAGTTTTTATTTTTTATTTCTAATCGTAAAGTTTTTTTTTTTTCTCTTGCAAAAAATAAAAAAAAATACAAAAAAAAAAAAACATGTTTTTGTAACTTGTTAATTTCATGTGTCTCTTCTCTCACTCTCTCTTACGGAGCAGAGTGGAGATGACACTGCATGCTGGGATATTCTCTTTAGATGGTGGTAGTAGAGGGAGGGCAGCAGTGGGTGGGGGAGGTTTCTCCTCACTTCTTCTCCCCTCTCTCTCTCTCTCTCTCTCTGTCTCTTCCTTAACATTCCCCATCACTTCATCAGGCTCCTCGGTGGAACACTAAGCCCCGAGGAGAAGCTGTGGGTGGGTAGAGGGTTTGTAACTTTTGATGAATGAATACATCTCTGACTCACTCACTCCTCTTTTATCTGACTGTTTAATCTTGACTCTCTCTCTCTCTCACACTCCTGCTCTGTCTCTCCTTTGCTCCTTCTCTGAGCTCCTTCCTCTCTCTCTTTTCTGGCCTCTGCTCCTCGCTCAAGACAGTGGTTGCTGATTTAATTGGATTGTGCTGAACTCTGGCTCTCCGTTGCATCTCTTATGATCATCTCGGAGAGGCTTTGACTCAGCCTTCCTGTGAAGCTGGAGTTGCTTTTGTAACGCCGTGTGAACTTTGCTATCTGTCAGAGCAGCGCTTCTATTCCGGGTTCTTCCAGGTACACCTTGCAGAAGAAGAGTCGATCAATTATCGGGAAAGTCTGCAGTTACATGAATCACAGGTGCATGTGGGTGCACCAGGCAGCCTTTGAACATAAAAATCATTATAGTTTGCAACGTGACCAAAATTCACCTCAGGTGGGATGTCTTTAGGGACAGTCGGGAACTTAGACATCCCGAGAAAAACAAGCACCCTCCTGAATTTGCTAAACATTCGGCAGCTCACATCTCTAGGCCTGTCCCGGTACAACTCTCCATGCCCCGGTGACTTTTTTTTTCCTTTTGGTTTTCTTTTCCTACACCTCCCTGAGCTTTATTTGGGGAGATGATTAAGACATCAAAAGCTACGCCTCAATGTTGATCAAAACTTAAGGCTGAGAGCATGATCCCACATAGACTTCCGTTGCATCCACACAGCCGGAGATTTGCCATTCCCAGCAGCTTGCCTGCTCTACCCCATTAGTATCTCCATGCCAATCGGAGGCTCCCCAGGGTTCGACATGCAGCCAAGGATGAGTCAGGGCTCTGCAATCAACCCCAGCCATGGAGGGGCAGGTGCACCAGGGGTAAACCAGTGATGCAAGTGTGTGTGTGTGTAGGGGCATCTGTATATGTGTGCATGTGTTTATCATAGCTCAAGGCCCTCATTCACCCCCACTGTTTTATCATCCCCAACACTGAACAGCAGCAGCCCATCACACTGCCTCCATCTCCCTTTCACTTCCTTCTCTTTCTCTTTCACTCTCACTCTCTCCCTTGAGGGGTTTTCAGTTCATGTGATTCCACGCTCCAGCTTTAGCTCAACTTTGCCACTTGGCAGTCTTGGAAGATTTTTGTCTGCATGTCTCTCGTTTTTACCCCTGCTGTTAAAGTGGTGATAAAGAGAGCAGAAAATACATACAGGATCACGAGGAGAGACTTTTCCCTGCTTGTAAAAAAAATGAAGTGCTTCATGTTCCATCTGAGCAACGTCAGTGGAAAAGGGGGAAGAGAGCCAGTCAGAGCCGGCAAGGACAAATTATGGGGAAAAAAATAAAAAAAATAAATGTGGTTCCCATCCAGGCATGGAAATAATGGGAGGAAATAATTGAAGTCCTTGTAGCTAAAGAGGTGGAGAAATTAGTAATGATCTAAATATGGCCAGGGAGGTTTATGAAATAATTTGGTATTTGTTTTTAGTACCATAGTGATAAAAATACACTGAAACCCCAGAGCCTAAATAGTGTCATTATTATCGCATAACCTGGCACTTTCTTAAGATTCCTTTTTCCTGTGTCTACTCTAAATTGGCTGTGATGTCATGGTTAGCGCAGGCAACAGCACAATCATTATTGTTCCTGGAAACCAAACGTACCAATAGTTTTCTATCCTTCTGAGGATATTTGCACTCAACACAAACACACCCAATGAGACGCAAATAACACTTGATGGTACTGACACACACAAGGTTGACAGTAATTCACAACAGACTGTGTTGGTCCAGAATGAATTAACCTCAGCTCACCGAGGTTGATGCCACTCTTCACGTTCGAGAACCCACGTTATCGGAGCCACCACTCGGTCACTGTGGTTTTAGCCAGAGTCAGGCCCCGAGGGTAGGCTCATTAAGGCAGGAGAGTCCCCTTACTACCTGTCCCCTCCTGAGAAGCACCTTGGGGCCACCCCCCACGGCCCCCCCTCCTCCATGTCAACTCCCCTTCTTTAATTGAGTCCTCTCTTTGCTTTATTTTACTGTCAGCATTATGGCCCCTCGTCCTCGTCATCCCTCTCTCCTCCATCCCCTTCCTTGAACCCATCGCCCACTTTTCCTCCACAACGGCTATACCACCAAGGCTTCTTTTTTTAGGATTTCAGAGAGTAAGCACTTTCTCCATATTAAGATGTGAAATTCATTTTGACACTGGGCTAGAAATAGAGTGGAACCAGCAATATGCCCTGATCTACCCTGGCTCTCTCTCTCTCTCTCTCTTTACTTGTTACTGTGCCTCCCCCCTTCTTTTTCGCACTCCGTGGACCCTCTCTTTTTAATATATTTTAAATCATCCAGCAGACCCTGCGAGCTTAGAGTCAGACTGCCCCCAAATTAAAGAGGGTTAGTGGATCTACTGACACGGAAACATAATTAAAGAGAAAAGGAGAAAGAGGAAAAAAAAATAAAACAAATAAAACAAACAAATAAAAACACCTTTACATCCCTTTAAACATATGATATGTATCAAATTCCATTGTAGACCTTACTGACCAGTGACTGAGCAGCACAAACATTTGATAGTCTCCTTAGTGTTTGCCAAACTTATTTCTAGGGACATATGTGTCCCCAACCAATAGACCTTATTTATAACTCACTGACCATTATTGAACATCAGGACAAATAGTGACAGTAAAACAGTAATCAAATCAGCAAACATGAATGTAGACGTGATAAGATCACCTCAAGAAAATCTTGGTACCTTAGTGTTGCAGCCCAGGAAACAGGTGATCTACACCAGTGTTCACCCAACCATTTTTGAGTCACAGACCAGTAAAGGTCTGGTAATTTTTTTTCACAGACCAGTCTTTAAATTGTGGCAGTTGAATACCTCTAATTAATTTGAAACACCCAGCATAAAACTGGGATTTTATACTGTAAATAATCAACTATGTATACAACTTATTAGTACACCTAGTTAATAATCGTTTGTGTTTGGCTATTACTTCCACTTGATCCATACCCATATCAACAAAAGAACTGAACAATAGAATGGCTAAGATTCCATCATCAATAATGCAACTATATTTGATTAGGAAATATTTTCTCAGTGAAGACAACAACAATAAACTCAAAATGATGCAGAGTCGTTGATTCAACTTTTTATACCTGTCTGGTAGCGGATAATTATAGGCTGTCTGCACATGGGAAACCCTTGTTGTGTGCATGCACAGTCAATTCGGGTAGGAAGATTTTATAGGTAGGAAAATATTCCAAAACACCGAAATTTACTTTAATAAGGGGTATTTATCTGTCACAACTTTACTACCGGTCCGTAAAAAATAGTACGAGATATTTTACCGGTCCGTGGTACAAAAAAAATGGTTGGGGAACACTGGTCTATACAGTCAAGAAGAAAAATCAAAATGCAACTTGTGCACAGTTCAGGCAGTTTCACACACTGTAGCTGGTAATGGTGTAAAACTAGATGGTGATACAGTAACAAGTGCAGAAATGAAGTGTCCACAGCTATTGTACATAGTGTAGAACAAAAGGAGACTAGTCACGAGGATAATTAGACTGACTGTTACATTTGGCCCATAGCTCTGAGCTATTTCACGAGCTATTTCTGTGATGACACGGCTGGATTTCCACTCTTTCTCTGAGATCATATAAATGTTACTGGATAAAAAGGCAGAGCAGAGCTGTGTGAACATGCATAAATGCACTTTAGCCATGCAGTGGCTTGACTTATTTGATTTTTCATCGCAGCTAAATGTTTGTTTTCCCCCTTGGGACACCAGAGTTAAGGAAGCATGACCACAGTCAGACTGGTGGGGTGGATTTTCAGCCTGTGGACATGTCTTAGCCCGAACATCACCTCTCACTCAAGCAGATATACATTTAATGCAGATGCGGGCGTGCGCTGCATATGGTGCATACGGAATGAAGAGTAGACGAACGCTTCAGTAGACAGAGGCTCATGCACATTTACTCTTCATCCAATGTATGCATACTGTGCAGTGATTGACTGACATATTCTCTTCTCAGCCTACTGTGCATTTAATATTCATGTCGATAATAAAGTAAGTCTTAAAGAACGTATAGTTTACTCAGTAAACAGCGGTTTTAACATAAATCCGTCACAATTTACAATGAATAGCGCTTTGGCCCGGTGTCAATCTATATGTTATTGGTGTAGAACTCAGGCTTCACCTCCTGGGCAAGTTCATATCGCAGTTCCAAGAAAAAGAAAGCAAAGTCCTTGTGATTATGATCCACGCCACTGCACACAACGAAATGTGACCGCTGCATTTAACCCATCACCACAGTGAACAGTGGGCAACTTCAGACGCCCAGGGAGCAGTGAATGGGGGCAGAGCCCTTTAAAGCACCTCAGTGGTAACATAGCAGTGGGTGGAATCAAACCAGGAACCCTTCAGACCAGCCATGCGCAAACTCTGGCCTGGGACCGAATGTGGTACCCAGCTTCATAATCCAGTCTCCCAAATATATATATATATAATTTTGTATAATATACAGTCATGGAAAACATGATTAGACCACTCTGCTGTTTTCTTCAGTTCCTTGTTCATCTTAATGCATTGTTCCACTAAAGGTTTATCACCTGGGGGGAACAATGAACACAAAACCATGCAATGACTAAAAGCACTGTATTTGTCAGTACAATGTTATTGCT
>JAFBJS010003579.1:100478-111723 GCA_016785265.1 Paraplagusia blochii | reverse complement strand
TTAAACTTAATTATGGCCCTTTTTTGTTGTTATTATATTTGTCCAGATTAATGTAGATTAAGTGGAAGCAGACTTTTAAAGGGACAAGAAATTAAAGAAAGAGTGGTCTAATCATTTTTTTCCATGACTGTATATCCTTATCCATGTTCATTGAAATGCCCACATTTTTCCTATGGATAGCATTGGGAATTCTAAAAGCAATTTAAGCCTTTATGCATGTCTTTTACGTATAATTTCACCTTAGTTCATTTGAATAGCTTGATTGTTCTGCTACCAATCATGGCCCATGTGTCAAATTTAAGGACCCTGTGAGCCAAAAGGTTGCCCTCGCCTGCACCAGACCCAAGTCCAGATCCTTAACCACTAGGCCGTCCTTGAGCACAGGGTAGATGGGGCAACTGATGTCTTCCAATGGGCTCACTTCCTGCGGGAAGGTTTATGAAGGGCTATTACGGTGCAGATTTGGGTGGTGGGTGTGGAGACCTGGTAAGGGATAAGCGTACAAAATGGATGGATAGAATTTGTAATGAAGCCGAGAATTATGGACAGTATACAACTGGACCGTCAACATTTTTTTGCCACCCAGATACTCTCAAATAAAAATGCTTTTATGTCAACTCGAAGGCTACTGATGGCGTATAATAAGATAGTTATAGAACGAATGTCTAAAAAATGACAACTGCTAGCTCAGAGCACAGCTTGCCGAGACACGTTCTCCCACGTAGAATGTCCCCTGATTTCCAGGAGTGCGTGCCAAGTCACCCAAATTAATTTGTAATCAAATAAGTCAAAAAAGCAATCAACAGAGAGCCAGTGGCTATTTAAGTTAACCCCAGTGCGCTGTGTGACTAGACTGAGATAATTGTTCTGTAATGTGGTCATGAGGGCATGGAGGAAAGGGAGCAGGGAAGAGAGCACGGGTCAGGCCCCATCTCCTCATGGAAAATAGCCTCTAAATGTGCAAGGCAAGGCTCCCATTATTAGGCCTTCAGAGCTGACAGGGATGTGGCCAAGGCCTGTTTACATTCTCTGCTGATATTTGGAATGAGGGACCGCAGGGGGAGAGAGGGATGCACCGAGGGGAGGGGAAGAGGAAATAAATTACCAGGATGGTCCAGGAGGTGCAAGGCAGGTAATTGCAGCTGACAGTCCAGTCTGCCACCGAGTTAATTTGCGCCTGAGCCCCGGTCCCTTTTTCTATAGCACACCATACTTATACACAGCACAATCTGTCTGCATAGGTACATACCCAGACACCATCTCTGTCTCCCTCCGTTTTTCTCTCCTTCTCCCTCTCTTTCTGCCTCCTCTATTCTGGCAGTAGATGTATGTCGTCAGCAGGATATGAGCAGCCGTGTCTCCTCTAGTGGAGCCACACTCCATGTCCTTATTTTCCCTATAGTTTAATTTTCCACTGGGAAATATTGAATTTTGGGCCAGTGATAGTGTACCTGTCAGTGATAGGGCGTCATCTCTAACTCCCTGTGACAGGTGGACCATTATATCTGGGACGGAAAATAATCCCCCCTCTGCTTTAAGGCAAGCAAATTTCAACCCTTTATTTGATGATTGCAGCGGAGCAGGGAAAGAAAGGCCTCTTAACTAAATCTGCAGCCATCAGTTAATGAAGGATGATTTTTAAAAGGAGATTGCTTTCTCCAAAGGGTGTTTATCGTCACTTCTGCGGAGCGTGGCGTACACCGATATGTAGAAATCTTACAGTTACAGTTCTCGGGGGAAAGATTTGAATCATTGCGACTGTGTGTGAAGGTGCAGAAAGGGTGACATGGCCAGACAATGCGGATAACTCTGCAGGATAAATCAGAAATGGGAATTCAAATCTGTTGGAGGGAATTGAAGATGACAGATTGAAGAATCTGGAATCAATCACTGACGTTATAATTAGGTTCAATAAGATTGTCTGTCCTACTTGTGAAGATACTTAGTTTTACTCTTTTGACCACAAGAGGGTAAGAAAAAGCCCAGTGGCTCCTCAGTCTACTGTACCGTAGATGACATCAACCCCCCCTGGTCCTGCAACTACTTGACATTTCTATCGACATTTTCCACAGTTCTCTCACATTAAAGGCTGTGACATTTCATTTGCACACGATGTTGATTAAAATACATCCTTATCGTCTGAAAAAAAAAGAAAAAAAAAAAAAAAACGGGGGTGTAGGCCACTTTGTAGCCGCTACTTTGCAAAATGTTGAGGAGATAACAGCATAAATAGGAGATAAGTGGAATGGAGGATTGTGGAAAGGTTATTTCTTTAAGGACTTTGACGTGCAAAACAGGCGAAAATCTCGCACTTCCAAATGTTTATCATTCCTGATATTTTTCCTTACTTAGTTTTGCTTGAGAATGCAGAATTCAAAGGCAAGAATGGGGGATTTAAAAAATAATGTCATGCAAATTGAATCTGATTTGGATCCAAACAAATTTATTTTGAGGCCAGAACTGGCAGGTCACATTTACGTCTGTGTCAGGACACCTGCACAGTGTTCCTGTCTGCTGGTCTGTTAGCCTCAGCTGGACCTGCATGGACTGACTTCAGGCCAGGTCTCACCTGCCAGCTCCTATTGGGTCCTCCACTTGTGCACTGGCCTGGGGCCTGTCACTGATGGGCAGGGTGCCGTCTGGTCTAAACGGCTGTCTTCCAAAGACATTTGCTGATGTCCCCCCTGTCCTGTCTGAAACAGCTTTTGACATGAAACCGACATGTTTATTTATTTTCTCGGGCCATGTCTTTCGTTTTTTGTTTTTTTTTTTCAAGTTTTTTTAAGTATTCTGAAAGTTTCTGTGAACACATACATATACTTAACCCTGTGTCTATGTATTTTAAGTAAATTCAATAAAAAAAAATACTATTGCAAACAGTGCCTTTTATTCTGCACAACATTATTAAAGAACTGCAGCAAATATGAAGAATATCTAACGCACACAGTTCTTAGGAGGAGGAAAGAATACATTATGTAAACACATATTCTGCTCGATAGAGACCAGGCTCTAAATACATAAAAATACACTTACATGAATAATTTACATGAACACATGTATTTTTCTTGCCTTGGATTCCTGTGAATCTTGCAACCCTTTTACTATTTAGATACTTTACACCCAGAGCACAAAGGTTATGGAACCTGCTGCTGCTGTCAGTTCCCAGAGCTCGGTTCAGGGCTCATGGAGATAGAGACGTAAAGATACCCAGACATTTAAACACTAAATTACACTGATGAGAAGTGAGGTTTTTAGGCTTTGTTGGTGACAGCTGTTTTGTTTACATTGTAACATTTGCAACATCGCCATTTTTGACACAATCATTGTTGCTTTTATTGTAATATTTCACGCTGTGTTGCAGCATCTTTATCACTACGAAAAATGTGCTTCATAAACAAAAACTACATATTAATATAATAACGGTGGCTAGTGGTTAAGAAGGGTTCAAGGTCCGAATCCACAAGCTGCCTAGTTACCACTGAGGTCCACTGAGCATTGCACCGTCCCCACTCACTGCTCCCCAGGCACTAAAAGCTGCCCACTGTTCATTGTGGTGATGGTTTAAATACACAGATGACATTTCATTGTGTGTATCACAATGACAAGGAGTTTGCTAACTTTCCTTCTTTTGACTTCATTAAAGTTGAGAGGCATCATGACAACAGGCTGCATGGCCAAATAGAACTAGAACGTGGATATACAGTATTTTAAGGTGTACAGCTTTAAATGGGGCATTTAAGGAACACTATCCAAATAAGAGCCAATGGTAGGCCAGTTAGGCGTAACATAGTAACCTCATTAAATCATTGGATATAATACCTAATAACCTATCAAGTCTTAAATTAGGAGAGGTGTTCAGGTTAATAATAGCCTGTAAGCATCTCTACAAAATTGAATCATAACATATTCTTAAGTGCACTTGTATAAAAACGTATTTGTGGCAATAAAAAAAATACAGACCTCTAATGTACAGGCCGCGTGATCCGTCTGTATTGCGGTGTATGCAGCCCAACACAGTACGTGGTGTGTTGCACTGGTGTCTCCCGTTTCTTCAAGGTGTTTGATCACTGTTGTGCTTTACACATATGTTAATTTAGCAACCATAATATGAATTTTGACCTTGCACCTCGAAAGTATTCCCGTAATTACCGCGCCGACTGTGTTGTCCCACGTGGATTCTCCGTTGGAGCGTTAGAGCGCTCCTGTTTAAAGAGTGATGACGTTATTAGCGTACCTTTTGCAGTAAGCAGATTCAGTAACCTACAAAATGGCACAGTTAAGGCACGGTTATGACTGATGTGAAAAGAAGTGGGACTTTTCAATGTCCTAAAATATTACCAACATATATCTTTCTAGAAATAACCCCTCGCACTGCTCATCTGCCTTTTCTTTTTTCTTTTTTTTTCTCCAAAAGCTTTAGTAGAAAACTTGATCCCAATTTCTTATATTCTAACCCTCTAATGAACTGTCCCCATTTTCCGATGCAGCATTGCATCATTTTCACAAAAAAAAAAAAAAAAAGTGTGCGCTCCAGCATCATCCCGGCCAGCAGCTGGCTGTGGTTACTGTGCACATATCATAGACTACCATCAAGTTAGGGAGATGACAGTTATATCATCAACTCCATCAGGCCTCCTCGGTGAAACAATTTTCAGTGTCTACAGGGGCAGACACAAACAAACTGTTTTCCTGATATTCTTTTTCCAAGCAGTTGGGCTGTAAGGGTCTCTCCCAGCCAGAGGGGAGAACAACATGCCTGTTGAGAAATAGATAGAGCGGGAATAGGAATGCAGGGATGGAGGTGTAGGTGTGACTGTATGTATGAGAGAGGGTGAGAGAAAGAAAGGGTGTGAAAAACAAAGAGAGAGAGAGAGAGAGAGGTGAGGAGAGCCTAAATTGGGAATCTATTACTGAGGTATGGGCAGTACAGCAGCCCCCTTTTCTGTCTCCCATAAACACACAGAAATGTGTTCAAGTGCAGGGGCTTTATAAGTTTCCCCTTCTCCAGAGTAATGTGCTTTGAATGGCTGGTAAAATGGGACTGGGAGAATTTCATTCCCGCTGCCTCCCCAGGCGATTCACCTTTGCCCCACCGATGATATGAGCCCTTTTTTCTATTTTTTCCACTTTTACTCTCCCTCGTTCCCTCTTTCCATCTACCTGACTGATGGAGAGGAGAAGGAGGAGGAGAAATAAATGGAGAGCGGTGGCTCAGCAGGGGATGCAGAGACGGAAGTTGAGGAGGGAGAGAGGCACACGGGGAGGAGGACTTGGGGAACAGGGGCTTATTTATTTAGCGGAATGAGGCAGGTGCGTTCTCCGTGCCTCAGATTAGCTCATCTGTTTATGCTAAATGCCACACCATGGGAAGTGCGGATTGTGTCACAGGAAGTAGAGAAACCCATTTTTCTCACTGTTTGCATGTCCCCCCCCACACCTCCAACCATTACTGGATCTGTTTTGTTCACCTGTCAGACCTTCACTCTGATCCTGGCATCAGATAGAGTCAACAGATTATTGGCTTTCCTTTTCACTTAACACTCTGTATCCAGTTACTCCATAACTTACACTGCTGATTTAATTACATGAGGCAACAGATTCCTGTCTTTCATTTCATTATACCAAATAAAAAACAGAGACCTCAGACACTTAGCCTTCGGCTCTGCGTTAGGTCAAACAAGTGGACTGTTTAGGAGATTTAAGCATGTCCAGGTCCAGCTCTGGCCCCTATACTAACATGATGTCGTCAGGCACAGGGTTTTGGGGTCTCTCAGCACCCACTTAAATTTGACTGATGGACTTTGGGCACAGTAACACTAGATGTTAACATTATGGCGACAGAAAAACATCCAGTTCTGCATGTCATGCACACATTAGGAGCCATGGGATGAAAGACATAGCTTGGGGACATGATGTCCTCCGGATGTACATGCTATAAGCTCCTTACGGCATCTACGGCTAAAGAAAGGGAAGTCTGGAGGATAAATACACCATTACCTTCCGGGTAATGCATCATATTTGACTTATCACCTTGAGTCAGCATAAAGTAGAGTACACTTTATATAACCTGGGATGTGTAGTGCAGCTACAATTTATTTATATCAATCCTCGCTCAGAGTGGTTGATGTCACTTTAAGTGAGTTGCTGAAACACGTATGGATTGATGAATGTACCGTACAGATACTCGCAAAACGTTTATTTTCGCTGCCTGCGACTCCACGGTCTTATTTTCCCTCATGTACAAGCAAAAACATACAACCGAGGGCGGCGCCAATAACTGAAAGAGCTGGCGAGGAGAAGACTGTTTATATATTTTAGACTTTGATGAGTGATTACAGAAGAAACCAAAAAAATATCAGTAAAAAGAAGCATCACACCTCTCCCCATAGCTGTATTTCCAATGTTCATATTCTCCTCTATTAGCCTTGAACTCGCTCATTACCGCGTGATGTTTCCGCTGCTTCGCTCTACGCCGAGAGCGTGGCCAAGCCTCAACCTCTCACCCTTTGTCCTCATGCGGAAAATCCTCTTGATAAGACATGTAATAGCTGCAACATTATTGCACGTGTGTGCGAATGTGTGTGTGTGTGTGTGTGCCACGCAAGGCGGGTCATAACCTCGGCTCATGTGTGCACGGCTCCCACCTACGTTCTTCTTTCCCTCACCTTTTCCGACTCATTGAGCTGTGAGACTGATGCTGGGCTCCGCCGTTTTCGCTGCCATTAGAAGATGCTCGGTAATGCCTCCTCCTCCTGGCTGGCAGAGCTCACTCTTCTCCAGTGGTGAGAGTAAATGGAGCAGCTTTTCACAAACAATAAATCCCACAGGGTCCCTTGGTTTCCGTCTCCCCCTCACCTCAGAGCGCTGGCTTTTCATTTGTTTTATTTACATAGCCGCCTTTATGAGCTTTCATCAGCAGCTCTGCTTATATAGGAAACTAATGGCTTCTCAGAGCTGTAATTCGAAAGTGAGAAAAGTGTGTGTGTGTGTGTGTGTGTGTGTGTGTGTGTGTGTGCCTGTGCATCCAGCCATATATTTAATGTTTGTAATTCCATCCATAGATTTGCATTGGTGTGTGTTTGTGATTATCTGTGTGTGTGTGTGTGTGTGTGTGTGTGTGTGTGTGTGTGTGTGTTGCCCTCCATCTCAACACACGTGTTAAAAATCAACATTTTCATGAAGCTTTGTGTCTTGTGGGATGAACTGCCTTGCTCTCAAATCCCTTTCCCTCTCTTTTACTTATGGAATATTATAATTCCCTCCTTCTCTCGGCCTTTGCATTCATTTTTTTTTACCTTAACATTGATCATCAATTATCCACCATCCCTTAATCAATACGCCAGGATTTGCTGAACGGATTCCAAAACACAAGTTATTCCTTACAGATTAAACTACCCTTAAATACATATTGGTTTTCTATGCCTTCCCCAGTATTTTTGTTACTTTATAGTCCACTGTAAACCGAGGGAGGTCAACAGAAATAAACAGACATTTATGTTGTGGGAAAACTAACACGTCCACCGCCTCTGCTCCCCTCCTCTCCCTGTTTAACGCCCTCGGTTCTCCCTCCTTGGGCTAAACAGAAATAGGTCCAGCTTAGGGCCATAATTGGTCTTGATCCTTGGGCTGCAGGCATATTCCAGCAGTGGGTCTGGATAGGGGTCTTGTTATATGTGAAAAGGTGGCAGGGGGATGCCTGGCCAGTAATTAACAGTGTGCAGGAGAGTGTGGAGGAGGAAATTTAAAAGTGAATGGGGGGAGGCCAGTTGGCTCTATGGGCCTGCTCTGCCTCTCTCTCCGCCTCCTCTGTTTCCCATCTATTCAGTCTTGCCTGTTATTGGAGCTGATGGGTTTATAGAGATTTTCACACTTTTAGAAGTTGACCTGGCATTGTGATTTTTTTTTTTTTTGCGCTTCACGGCCCCTGCCCTCAGTTTGCCACACACAAACACGCTCCCCAACATTGTGTCACTTTCCAGTTGGACTTTATCTCGGTATAAAACTTGTGTTGTTTTCCTAACTACGGCATAACATTGCAGTTTGGGGAAATTGTTTTTAGCAACGGGATAGATTTAATCGGATGTTTCACAACCGTATCAGCTGACATTTCTACTTTGACTTCAGGTTTTTTTACTTAATTGATACTGAAACTGTCTTCTTACTGCATCTGTTTTTGTACATAACCTGTCTCTGACAGACCGAATGACTCACTCAGTCGTCAACCAACACTTTCACTGAAGAGTCAAGTCTCCATCTTGCTTAGATTTAGTCAATTTAGTCTTTCCCATGGCGTCGCTGTCTAAACAAAGAGGAGAGGGGAATATTTTGGAACTGAAATGGGGTTTGGAACATACAAACCTCACAAATATTCTCATAACATTGTGAAATGACTAACGTGATAAAGTTTGGTTGAAGTCTGGGAATTCTTATAAAAAGGACCTTTTAAAATCTCTCTCTTTCCCTCTCCCTCTTATGGTCTTATAACTTTTAGTTGGTTTGTTTTCTTTTGGCCACAGAAAACAGCAACACATTATGAGAGGACGTTTAAAACTGCAATAACTCCTTCAACGTGCCATTTACTCACATAAATCCCAATTATCAAGGTCATCATATCCTGAGGCTGCATTAAACATGTGGATTTATTTCCTCTTCCTCCGTCAGTTGCAAGTAAAATTTCATTTTGTAGTGATTTTTCTTTTTACTAAAGGCTTATGTGGAATCAGGGCAATGAAATATTATGCACTCGAAAATTAACCTGAGGCTTCTATCGATCAGCAATGTGTCAATAAAATGTACAAAACATAAGGAAAAGTAGCTGCAGCTGCATATTAATATTCATATTTACTCAAGTTTATAGTATATTTTGTTATCTTCTATTGAGGTGTTAGCAGAGTACTATTCTGTGTTACAGAATAGTATGTACTGCAAATATTTTCTCTCGGAGTTTATTCCTGACGGGACATCCATGTTTCCAAAATCCCTCAATTCTGCAGCCAGATCCTGGTTAGTCTAAGGTGCATGTTTACAGTCTAAGCAGACTGACAGACAGGAAGTGGGCCAAAGCGATGAGAGCCTCCACGACAGCCCACGAGATTAATGTGTGCTCTGCTAAATGAGGGAAGGAGAGACTTCAAATGAGCCGTCGCAGTGAAGCGCCCAGAATGGGGCTTTTAAAGACTTTCCCAAGGTGTAGGTTTGTGCACGTGACGTCTGTGTGTGAGAGTGTGTACTTCAAGTATCCCTGTTCATGTGCAAGCATGTGTCTGCCTGTGTGTGGTTCTGGGGGTAACAGGTGGGAGCTATGCCATGTTCTGGTTAACAAGAGTGTTATTGTGTTGTTCTGTCCTGCATGACTGACCGTCAGCTGCGCAGGGTCATCCTCCTTCCCCCTTAACCCCCAGAACACTAACACACCAGCTACGCATGCCCGCACAAATATACCGCACGCACACTTTACGGACAGACGTATGCAAATGGATTTTAAGGATACAAGCGATCAAACGCACATCCCTGCTCGCTGTGTTGCGGTTCAGCTATGCATCAGTTGGTGGCCTGTAATTGAATTGGGAAATGATCAGTGATATTTCCGATTTGGTGGCCGGATGCACTCCAGTGAAGAGGCATCTGCTCTCTTTCCCCCCACCGCAGAGCTGCTCCAGGCTGCAGCCAGCATAGGCCATAGCTGGAAATGCATCCGCACATAGCTTTCCAAAGTCATGCACACACACACACGGCCCTGGAGCAGTCTTGCAGTTCAGTAACACTACCCAACAACAATATTCCCTCAACTACTTGGTTGTTTACTTTGTGAAAGAGTTAAAGTCTTCCACTTAAGGGATTGCATTACGCTTCTCTGAACCCTCTGCCCTTATTGCCCCGTGCACCTACCTCAGCTCCAGACAAAAAAATGCAAGAATGCTGCTACAAAAAAAAAAGAAGACCCCAAAATACACATACCTGAAAGGTGCATTATGGGATTGACAGCGACACAAAGGTGTGAATGAGGAAACATAGTTGTCCGCTGATGGAGATTCCTTTTGTCCCTGCTTCACCCTAATCTATTCCTCGCTCGCTGCTGCTGACTTTTCACCCGGGCAATAAAGAGCTGTCAGGAATCATGCGTCTTTGTGCTGTGCTCCTGATTAATTTAACCAAGAGGTTGATCTTTTTTTTTCCCCCCGCGCTCATTTCTCTTACATCTCCACCAATTTGCATCAACCTTTTCCTTCCCTCAATCCCTACCATATAACACGATCCCTTTTCCATGTAGAACAATAAAAAATGTGCATGATCGTAATTTCTTTTGTTTTGCATTGTGTTCCTAAGTGCTGGTGGTAACTTTTACACATTTAGGTAGTGGAGTCTCACTGCTTCTTATACCTCCCCTTGTTGCACTCTGCGGTCTGAAGTGGAGTTCAAGTGGTCTGACAATCTCCACGTTCCCTCACAAAGCACCCCCTCCTGGGTTGGGGCGGGGCGATCAAAGCAGCAAGGCGGGTACGTGTGGTCGTAACTGACAGACTTGTTTACTAACAGACTAATTATTGCCCTCCCCGGCATTGCTCCTTGCGGGGCGAATGTGTCGCTCTCTGTCTGAATTACTGTGTTCAAAGCAAAGGGTAGAAAGGCTACTGAGGGAGGGCAGGGAGGTAAATCCCTTCCCTGAGTTGTTGGGCATTTAAGCGTGAGCCCGGGTCATACAACAGGTGCGTTTTTGAGCCCCTCCAAATATTTTCAGATCTTGTTGCAAGGAAGCATGACCCTTTATTTGAGAAATTCCTTCCCTAAAGGGCAGCGTGCCGAGTCTGTGTGAGCTCTTAAGTTAATGAAGGACTTGTTCCTACTGTATCCTCGGACAGCGCACTGTCTCCGGGTGAAGCCACATAAAGGTCTGAGGGGCTTTGGGACAGTGATGCCATTCAGTTACTTCTTAATTATGACTCTCACAGGGCGGGAAACGCCAGGATTATAGGACTATCAGCTGAACGCGCTGGCCCACAGATGTCACTTTTCCTCTAATCCAGGCTCCCTGGATTAACATTCATTAAGGAGTGGGCCACTTTGCACGTTTATTTGTAGTCAGGCATTGAAATACGGACTTTTGCACCGACGATTCTATTAATAAAAGTTTTAAATTTATATATATATATATATATATATATATATATATATATACAGTCATGGAAAAAAATATTAGACCACTCTTTCTTTAATTTCTTGTCCATTTAAAAGTCTGCTTCCACTT
>JAFBJS010003579.1:78538-93251 GCA_016785265.1 Paraplagusia blochii | reverse complement strand
AGGTTTTTGAGGAAGTGATTTGCTGTTATCAATCTGTTGCTCATGTGTTTCATGCTATACAGGCCGACCTACCCATCACGACCTTTGCTGACAATCTTGACTTCAAAGTAGTAGATCCCGCAGGCAGCAGGAATCGGGTGTGTGGCCCGCACGGATGCCTGTCTCTTATACACATCTCACTGTCCCTCTTCTGAACATGTCCAAACCATCTCAATCTGGTTTCTCCAGCTTTTTCCTTCCTGTCTGTGTTGTCCCTCTAATGACCTCATTCCAGAAAATAATATGTTCATAAATTGTGATGCTATTTTTCCGAGACCCCGGGCTCTTTGCAAGAAGATCACTAATTTTTATCAAGCAAATTGCAAAATCACCATCCTCACCAGTTTAGCAAAAAATTATGCTGACAACTTGGTATGATTATTTGCTTGACATGATTTTTTTTTTTCAACATACCAAATCTGTTTATCTGGCATCTGAAAGCCTTTGTTTAATTATTTTTATTTTTTTAGGAGAACGAAATGTTGTATACTCTTGAGTAAATTGTTAAACTGACCCTTTTTCTTTGTCATTTATAACTAACTAACAGCCGAGAACTTATTGACTCACATTTCAACATTTAATTATTCTTAATGCTTTTCTTAAAATGATTCTGCAGTTAATGTGACTGTTTTGACCTATGTACGTGTCTCTTTGTGTCTTTTTCCCTAAAGTTGTAACTTCCGAGTATGTGGGATGTGGAATATATACAGGACGAGTACATGCTTCTTTGTGTAGTGCTGCAGATGTGTGTGCGTAGATGCACCTCCACAGATAGCTGATATCTATCGGGACGTTAAGCTGATTAGTGTGAACTGTGGCCAGGTTCATTTGCATACATTTCTTATCTCATTAGATCAGTATCAGCCTCTGTCACTGTGCGAGGCCTCGACCGGGACGTCTTCACACCTCTTTGTGAGCACATTTACACAAATGCCCTCAATGCCCCTGGCTAACAACAACTACAACAATAACAGCCTACAGTGGTAACAGCAGCCAAGATGTGCCTGTCTCCACAATAAATTATCCTGCCCTCTCCTTGAGCTGCCCCTGTCCCTGGTCTTATCAATGTCATTGCCTGGTGTCGTCTTCTCCAATGTCCACAATTTGCTTCTTTAAATCTTAATTGTGTGTTGTTGTTGTTGTTGTTGTTGTTGTTGTTTTTGCAGCCATCTGCCTCAGTCTGTAGGTCTAGGTTCATTCACTCATTCCTTCATCTACAGCTTGTCGGCAGGATGCAGGGGCACTCTCCATGATTGGCACCCAAGTCACACTGCACTTCACTGTGTAATGTCCTGCGGGAAGTTATGGGTTAGGATGATGCCATGCTCAATGGCAACCTGGCAGCTGGTGGGTTCAAACCTTAACCTTGTCGACTCAAGTCCGCTTCCTTAACCGCTAAGCCACCACAGCCCAGTAACCTACATTGAGGTTAAGAATGGATACTTACAGTTGAAGTTATGTTGGTTAGGACAGTGCCATGCTCAGTGGCAACCAGGCAGCTTGTAGATTCAAACCATTACCTTCTCGACCCAAGTCTGCTTCCTTAACCACTAGGCCACCACAGCCTAGTAACCTATGTTGAGGTTAAGGGTGGATACCTACAATAGAAGTTATGTTGGTTAAGATGGTGCCATGCTCAGTGGCAACCTGGCAGCTGGTGGGTTCAAACCTTAACCTTGCAGACCCAAGTCCGCTTCCTTAACCACTAGGCCACTACAGGCATCTACACTGACGTTAAGGATGGATACTTACAGAAGATCTAACCATCCCATCATCACCACAGTTGTGATTCCAAAAAAAATTGTAATTTTTCACTATTTCTAACCTTAATGATGTCTTAAATTGTTGTATGTCTTGACAGTGGACAGTGGACAGTCCCTTTCACTACCAACCCGTGTGTTATTTCCGCAGGCGATGTGAACGTGAAAATCCGTTTCACAAGCTGCTACAAGATAACAATTTATTTACTATCACGCATCCCCTACCAAGGACAGTATTAACACTTTGTTTTATGAGTTGTGTCAGTGCCGCAGTGCCTGTGGACAAACTAATACGTTGTACTCATTTATCTATTGAGCCTCGGCCCGCCTTGAGTGAGTGGACCTGCATTAAGTGCTTGATTCAGCAGTGCTCAGTCATCTCTTGCACATATTTCCATTGTCAGGCCGGGGCCTGGCTGCTGATAGAGATATACTGTATATTGCTGCCTGGGCGGCCAGTGGAGAGGCAGAGAGGTCATATCAATTTTTAGTTAAAGCCAATAGCGTAGGTAATAGAGTGCTGAGGTTGGCATACATCCCCCTATATAAATGTTATCGTGTCTACGCCCACGCTGTAAGTGAGGGAACCCTAAACGCGCCTGTAATTACGTTTTAAGGTGTAGTGGCAGAACGCTTGAGTCAGACTCTAATATCTGCCATCGTTTCGACTCCTTTCCGACAGGTTTAGGCTTTTACACCTTAATAATTGGATAAAGAACGAAGGAGATTTGATAAGAGCATTAAAGGGGGAGCAAACAAAGTAATTGGCTTGGAGCAATTTCCAAAATATTTCAGCGTTCTCGTATTAAATCTCCAAGTGTTACGAATCAGTTTCATGTCATTGTTTCGCATCGGATTTTGTGCGAGGCATAACATAGGCATTTGTTTACACATTAGCCCCGATATGAAGGGAATTCAACATAAACTGACAGATTGTTAGAGCTGCATTAGACACTGCTTAATGGACTGCCATATATATGTCCACTCTCTAAATCTGACCTGGGCAAATTACGGCCCAAGAGCCAAAGCTGGCCTGTTTGGGATTTTTGTGATCTGGCCAATCAAACTTGTCCAAATTATAACATTATTTTACATTATTGTTATACATCTGCCCTTTTTCTTGAAGTTCCAGCATTTCCCCAAATAGAAAAGTGTAAAAAAAGAGGGCAGTGGTGGCCTAGTGGTTAAGGAACGGAACAGAGATCTAGAAGGCACCAGGTTAGAATCCCCCAACTGCCAGGTTATCACTGAGGTCCACTGAGCATGGCTCCGTCCCCACCCACGCTGCAGAGATGACATTTTGTGTGCAGTGGTGTGAATCACAATGTCTCAATGACAATAGGTTTGCTTAAGAAATTGAAAATATAAAAAAATAAATAGCATTTTAGAATTTTCACCTTTATGTATGACTTTTACATTTATTGTTATTTATTTAGCGCCTCTGGCTCTTATCTCAAATTTAAGTACCCATTGTGGCACAGGAGTCAAAATATCTGAATCTAAAATCCGATTTGATCAATTACAGTAAAAATATTTTTCATGTTTTCTGTGTTGTAGCAGACATAAGCTAGAAACCTTTTAGACATTGAATTTCCTCAAGGTTAACATCAAGGCTAAATCAGTCTACTGTACGATGCCATCCAAGTAACAGCTTCAAATCTGGATCTGGTCTAAAAAGAGCATCTCCCAAAGGCTCAGTCTTAGAAACAAGTCAGGGTCATGGCTCACTTTGTGCTGAATGTGAAAAATGTGTCAGTTTCATGCAGTCCTAAAGCCTGGTGTCTCAATCGCAAACCTGAGTTTGACCCCCCAATGCCCGAGGTGCTGTGAAAGCCTTTGTTTTTTATTTCGACTAAACATGAACCAAACATATCAACAACCGCAAGACTGTAAATTGTCAGAGCGTTGTGGAACACAACATTAAAGTGTGAAACCTAAAACACAGTCGATGTTCTCCGCGGAGCGGATCGTCATGCTACATGCAAACCATATGTTTTTTTGGAACTAATTCGTGCCAGTGTCACCACCTCTCTGCTGTTTTAAAAATACAGCCCTGTATGGTTTTCACATTCTGTTGCTCAAGATATGTCATCGTTTCATATCCCACTGTCTACGGACAAATTAGAAGGATGGAAATGGAGGGAGCTGTGGGAGGAAGTACATTTGTGGTCACTGTGTTTTATTCTGCAGCCTATACACCACAGGAAATGAGCCCTAAGTGTAGGAGCATCAAACAGCGATAGGAGAAACTCTCGCAATGCTTAAGTGACACTGTGGTTTATCTAGTGATTCACCACTGGAAACAAAATAATCACCTCATGCTGGTGTGTTCTTTTCCCGTCTAACGGCTTTATCACAAATGGTTTGTCAAAACAAACAAGAAGGAAAGAAATAATGAAGTTAAATCTTCCGGCCTGTCAGGAGGCTGGACATGCTGGAAGTGTTAACTGACCCGCCGAGTGAAAAAGCATGTCCAGATTTTGACAGGGGGTGTCTCAAACTTTGCTCCTTGTGATTATTTTGTACTCGTACATGTTCCCCCTTAGCGATGAAAAGGGATACGTGTACACGCCTGCGGCTCAACTGTTAGTTGGAGTTAGCGGGGGGAAAGGGAGCTGCAGAGACAGCCCTTCACATCTCTGCTCCCTTCAAGAGGTTAATGCTTTATTTATAACACTGCAACCCCCAGGTGCACGTGCCGGGTCCCCGCGCAGCCCTTTCACTTCCCCACAGGTATACACACCCTGTGCCTTTGCCTGGTGCCACGCTGTAGCACACCTTCACACGCCTTTCCTTTCAACATCCCACTCCTACGGCTGCAAAAGAGGAGGAAGTTGAGGAGAGGGAGATTCAAAGAGTCGGCACAACGCACGTACGATCTGCAGACTGAAGCGGTTTCAGCGGCATGGTCTCCGAAGTCTTGCTGCAGATCTCTTGTGTGCCTGAGAAAAAGAAGTGAATCCTCTATCCTCTAGCCCCGCTCGCTCCTGCTGAGCTGAAGAAAAAGCCCCTCCGGAGCTGAAAAAAAAAAAAAAAAAAAAAACACAGAGGAGAGCAAGAGATGCAGTAAAAGAAATGTTGGGGAACACTAAAGGAATGGAGAGGCAGAAATTGGAGGAGGGGGACAGGGGGTGATTGGAGAAGACAAAGAAGCGGGAGGGGACGTGAAGAGAAAGGGGAGATTGAAGAAAGCATGATAAAGGTGGAAAGAAATGATGTCTAGCTCATTTCAAACTTGGAGATGCTCAATCCCTTCTCCTCACTCCAACCTGCATTTCTGGGTCACTAGAGACATTTAAACTGCACTTATAATTAACAGCTATTTTTAAACAGGGAGGGAGAAGTAGAGCGGTGGCGAGGTACAAAAGCATTAAAATTGCCCCAGATTCGCTATTGAATAGGACACATCAAGGCAATATGCTGGCAGATCAAAGTGAGCGAGGAGAAAGGCGACAGGGCCGATCAGTGGGGATAAATTGTTCCCTTTATAATGGCATAAGAATAGACCTCTCTGCTGCTGAAACAATTTAATAACTGCATTCATTACCTCTGTCCGGGCCTGTCTCGCGGCCCCGTCTGTCTGTCTGTCTGGTGCACATTGTGCAAAAACCTGTGCCATACATTACCTTTCTTTGCCCCTCTTTTCTCTTTGTCTCCCAAACTTCTTAATCACCTCACCCCCCATCTCCTCAGCCTCATGGGCTTCTCACCTTCTTCTGCCTGCCCAGCATCCATTCACATCCCCCCACTTCCCCTGGCTCCTGCACACTGGAGCTGTACAGTAGCTGCAGCAGCAGCAGCAGCAGCAGCAGCGGTGGAGGTTCCTTCCACAGAGCCAATGTGCTGCAGGCCCCGCAATGAAGATGTGCAATGTCTGACACTCTTGGAATGAGAGCCCTAATAGAAGGGAAGCGGTTATCACAGAGCTCCCCCAGGACCAGCCTCTGTGTGCCTGACGCTAATTATGGCACATGCAAATGAATGTGCGGCATTAAAGTCAGGAGGAGCCTCTGTCTGAGACTGTGCAGACGGTTGGTGTATGTGTATGTGTGTGTGTGTGTGCGTGCATTCAGATGCTAAGCTTGTTTTAGATACATATAAATGTGCCTGGCCCAGCAGGAATAAATCATTAGGCCAACACCCCTCGTACCTTTTTACACCTGCTGTGGTTCAATTGCCTGCATCAATTATATTCTTTCATTTTTTCTTTTTTTCTTTTTCTATCGACTCACAGAGACCCAGTGTGTAACCTGTGCATTCTTTTCCCTGTCAGTCGTTCCATCTGCCTCACCTCAATCTATTGATCAGTTAATATTAGTGCACATTTTCTGTGTTTGGCGACAGCAGTGGCCTAGCGGTTAAGGAAGATGTTGGTCTGCAAGGCTTCAGGTTTGAATCCATCATCTGCCAGGTTGCCACTGAGGTGCTCTGATCATAGGACCAACCACAGGAAGGCTCACAGTATGGAACAGTGTGCTTTGGGTGGCACTCAGGGAGACTGCTGCCCCTGAGACCTGGTAACAGATAACAAAAAAAAAAAAACATTTTTAATAGATATTAAGTAATAAGGACCATTTTTTATCTTTATTTTTTACTTGAAAAAAAGCAAAGAACCCGCTAAAAGAAATCCATCCATTACAGTGTCACTGGGGCAGCAGTCTCCATGACCACCGCCCAAATCACAATGTCCGGTACAGGCCCCTCTTGAACTTTCCTGCAGGTGGTGCAGACCACACCAACCATCCTAACTAGAATATGGTCTTGCCCCTGTGGTGAACCCCGGAGTTCCACACCAATGATGGAGACGTTCACAAAATACCAACTAATTTAACCTCAAACTGGACTCCGACTAAATGTAGGTCAAAAATATTAATAATACAAATAAAATTAATGTCAGGTATACTGTTGTTGAACCAACTAGAAAAACCAAAGACATTTATTTTTTGTTCATCCTGTCAATCTCCTGCTTAAATGCGAGGGTTATGAACTCGGATGGAGGAACGCGTAAACACGTCTTCCTCACTGCCATGGCAACATGTCCAACAGTCCTGTCCTTCTTGCAGAGAAGGTCCTGTGTTGGGGGGAGTTTTCACATATGTTTACTCGCATTCTATATATGCATCCCATCATCATTGGCGTCCAGGTCATTATGAATTCAGGTCTGTCATATTAGTGTCTCTATCTGCAAAATCTGTGCACATTTAAAATGCATTTTCACATTTCAGTTAGTGTTTGCAATAGCACTTTTATGTGATACCCCCTGTCTGTTTCCTCATCATTGTGTGTGTGTGTCTGTGTGTGTGTGTGCGACTGTGTTTGTGTTCATGTAGTCTGTATGTTGGCCTTCTTATCTCCCCATTAGCCTCTCGTGCCCTGACCAGTATTCCCTCTCTCCCCTTCCTGCTTTCTCTAATGGGTAATTTAGCCATGCTCGCCTGACATCTAGCCTATTCCTTGTTTAGTTGCCATGGCTACGCAGGCCTATGGATTGCTCCCTTGCTCCCCTGGCCTTGCTGTGGATGCTATAGATGTCTCAACTATTAAAGGGCAGAGCTGCTAACCACAGAGTGCACATGCACACATAGATTTTACACTGCACAAATAAACAATCAAGCGCTCTGACATGAATGCAGATTAAGGTCTGTGCAGAATACAACCTCTGACACGGAGAAACATTGGAATTGATTGCAGTAATGAAGGTGAGAGTGATGTGTTTTTGATGACGGGGTAATAATTATCATTAGTTTTGTGGCCTTAGCATATTGCGAGTAAGCAGAATGTTTTTCCTCAGATGATGTTTTTTTTTTTTTTTCCTGCAGTCTGTGAAAGGTGCAAGTGCATCATTAGGGCAATGTGTCTCTATGTGGTAGGAGGATTAGTCATATCTTAGCGCACGGTCAATGGTAAAACCCTGAAATATACTTCTGAATGCAAAATTGAACGGGAAATAGTGAAGTCGATATCTGTTTACCTCGATGTTTTTTCATAAAAGCTGACAGAGTCCTCTGTATTATTCACCATGATTTAAAATACATGTTTACCGCTGCATCATCTATAAATAACATTTTGAATTACATTATTTCTTGCTTCACTTTGCAAATCGAGTAAGAACTGAACAAATAATGTGTTAATACCAAATAAAAGCCAAAGAATTATGAGAGGAAATTATAAAATAATAATGTTGCTAATGTCCGATTTATAGCAAATAAGGAAGAAGGAGCAGTTAATAGGAAAGGAAGAATAAAAGGAAGAAAGAAAGAAAATACCTTGTTATTGTGATCCACAACAATGTGTTTGGTTAAGCCATCACCAAAGAGAACAGAGGGCAGCTTTGGTCACGTGGGGAGCAGTGGGTGGGGATAATGTCATGCTCAGTGGACCTCAGTGGTAACCTGGCAGCCAGTGGATTCAAACCCCTGACCCTATGGATCAGGTCCGGTCCCTTAACCACTAGGCCACCACGCAAAGGACATTTTGGATGGGAATGAAGCTGACAATTGAGCCAGTTGTTTTTTATTTCTATTCAATGCCATATATAAATACACAATAATTTCAACATCGTTGTCCGTATTGGAAATTTTATTAATTCTGGTAATATGTCTTCTCCTTTCGACTTGTCCCTTTCTCACAGGTTGCCAAAGCAAGTCAACAATTTCCATCTCTCCCTGTCCTCTGTATCATCAACTCTAACCCCAACTACGTCCATGTCCTCCCTCATTGTACCAGTTCATGAGTTTCAGATGACTAAATGTTATGTCAGACTGGAAGCTCCAGCACTTTTGTCTCAATGCAACATTTTGATGCTTATTAGGACTTTGTCTTCTTCTCCTTTTGGCTTGTCCCCTTTTCAGGGGTTGCCACAGGGAGTCAACAATTTCCATCTCCCCCTGTCCTCTGTATCCTCAACTCTAACTCCAACTACCTCCATGTCATCCCTCACTGCATCCATCAATCTTCTCTTTGTCTCCTACCTGGTGGCTCCATCTCTAGGATCATTCTTCTAACAATACAATCACTGTCCCTCCTCTGAACATGTCCAAACCATCTCAATCTGGCTTCTCTAGCTTTTTCTCCAAACCTTTATTAATTTAAGTGATTGTTAAATACAATATTGCGATATTATTATAATCATCAACCAAACAACCTCATTTGTGATGAAAGATGTGTAAAGTGAGTATTAACCGAAGTAGTCGCTTCCGTCAAATCAGGTTTGGATTCACAACAGCTGCACTGTGTGTATTCAAACATTGTTTTCCTAATAAAAATGATACCCAGGTCTTGAGTGCTCTCTTTTGATTTTCTTTATGGTCATCTCAGGTAACTTTTAACATTATAGTTTGCACCGTGTTGTATATTTTATAAGATTTCATTGTCTTTACCACCTTGTTATGACAGATCCGGGGAGGCTGCAGGCAGCCACCGGCTGATAGATGAGGCCCTTTTGTACTTCCTAAAAAGAAATCATAACCCGCACACCTACAGAGGCCACACTGGATGAGTCAAGGTGGGAACATAAATGTGTGTGAGTGTGTGTGATATTGATTTTTATTTTGTCTTCTTACTGAAATAAATATAATAATTTGGAAAAGTTCAGACTCCTCTGCCTCTCGAGCAACTTTTAGCACTTTGTCATCTGTCTCTTGCCCTCGTCCTCGTCCACACAGCGTCATTTGACACGTCATCAGAGGAATCAACTCAGCAGCAGATAAATTTAAAAACCACACAGCTCTGGATCTTTCCGTCCTCGTCACCCTCATGTATTTTGCAGCAACTGAGAGTTGGAGGTAAAGGTTGTCAGCAAGGGGCTGCGGGGTCAAAACAAACAAACCCAGCTTGAAGTTTTCACACTTTTTATTTTACAGAAGATCTTGCTGCTTTTAAAGTTTTAACTATCGGGAGCGAATGGGAAACAGAGAGGAAAAAACGGGTGAAGAGAGAGTTGGAATTGCGAGAGCAGTGAGGAAATGCGAACGCATTAAAGAAGTGTAAAGCCCTTGAGTTGAATCTGTTCCTTGCTGGGCCTACAGAGAGCAGATGACAGTAACTATGGTTTCCTTTGCAGAGCTCACAGCATCTCTGCCTTACATAACCCTGTCCTTTTGTGCATTTTTTTCAATTATTGGGGGAGAAATAAAAAGTTCATACTTTTATGTGTTCCAAAGCAAGGGTGGAGACACAGGATCCATTATATGTCAAAGTTATTGAAAATGGCCCTAAATATGAAGTTTCTTTTTATTATGAAAAGTTGTTATGCAAGGCACATGAGATGACTTCGTACATTCAGTCATGGAAAAAATATTAGACCACTCTTTCTTTAATTTCTTGTCCATTTAAAAGTCTGCTTCCACTTAATCTACGTTAATCTGGACAAATATAATAACAACAAAAAACGGCTCATAATTCAGTTTAATTTCAGAGCTGATTTCTGGCCATTTTGCATGGTTTTATTGACAGTGACAAAAATCACTTCCGTTCCTACATCACTAGCAATAACATTGTACTGACAAATACAGTGATTTGAGTCATTGCATGGTTTTGTGTTGATTGAAGAATTGAAGAAAACAGCAGAGTGGTCTAATCATTTTTTCCATGACTGTATCTCTAGATCTTGCTTCAGATTTTTCTCATCAAATATATAGTTGGTGCAGTGCAATTTGGGAGCCAGTTGAGGAGACTCTACAATGGATCCACTGGCTGGAATTCCAATGATTTACTGCTGAGAAATTGGACAAATGTTTGTCATTTTTTTCCAATATTAATATCTAGAGTGGACCTGGACTGCATGCACTGAATTGTCATATTGAATATTTACATTATATTTTAATATTTTGTAATCGCAGCTAAACACATCACAGATACTAGAAAAGGCAACGTTTCCTGTTCTTATTCTTGGTATTTTCCATCCTTCAGACAAAGTTTTTTTTTTTTTTCAAGTCAAGCTAAAACACTGAATCATCTGAGCTACTGTTCTTTCTTCTGTGGTGCACTACAGATGAGCCCAGACTAAAACTCTGAGAACATGCTGGATCCCTTTTTAAACACAATCTTATTTCCCAAAGCTGTTCGCCCTGTTAATTAAAACCAAAAATATCTGACTTTTTTGGAACCCACTGTGGAGAAGTGAGCCAACTTTACCAAGACTCCATTTACAGCAAGGGTCTCAAACCTGCAGCCTGGGGGCCATTAGCTGCCCATGTAACAATATTTTGCGGCCCCTGATCCTAAACCCTGATCAGTCACCTTCTGGTTTAGTGTTGTATTACACAGAATCTGTGGGAAACTGATTTTTTAATTAAATTTTTCTTTCGTGCTAGTGATATTATGGATGGTGACCCTCAACTTATCCGAGTTTGAGACCCCTGGTCTACAGCATCAGATGTTACACACAGACACAGTCTTTCAAAAACAGATACAGCAGTGCACACTTTTTAGTTTTCTTAAACCCCTTCCCCCATCAACTCAGGATTCCCCATAAGGTGCCTCTTACCCCTCCCCCCTCTTGCCTCCCACCCTGCGCTTTTTTTTTCTCTAAGGTTAAAGCGCACCTTCTCACCAAAGGGCTCCGAGGTCACGCATCTGCATGTGAAATGTGAACCCGCTGACATTCCAGGGCAGCCCTAAGCCGTGCACTCCTTTTGTTCACCAGGGTACGAGTGTCAGGCCTAACAAGCCTGGGGAGAGTCTCTGAGGGAGGATAGCAAGAGGGAGAAAGAGGGAGAAACACAGAGTAAGGTTGCTGCGTTACTGACGTCCTCTGCAACAATCCATTTTCACACATGCCAAAGTAGGAAAAAAAACAAAGTTATGTTTCTGGAAATTGGTCGTACAAATTATTATTTACCGCACAACCTCCAGATGACATTGATGCCATGAGCTGGCAGTAACACCCAGCGACATTGCTTGGAGTTTGTTAAAATGGTAATGCGCGGAAGGGTCTATATATCGAATGAGGTCAAGGAAACCATAAAAAAAAAAATAAATAAAAACAGTGGGTTTCCTTGACAACAATGTTGACAGAGTGTTAGTGACTGTGAGAGCAGTGCCGTTGACATTACAAAAAAAAAAAAAAAATTCTTTTTACTGCATTTTTTTTTCCCCCAACCTTAGAAGATTGGATCCAAAATCCTGACCTAACTTGTTATGTATGGGGTAACAGAAACCTTTTAGGTACATCTTGGTAGACATGCATGGTCTTTTGAATCGGGCAGCTCACAGAGGTGCAATGGCAGGGCTGGGGTCCTTTCAGCTCGTGAATTAAGTTCGGAGGCACAAAGGGCAGCTATTCACCAGGCAGTGATGGACTTCACATGAGCTTTTATGTCCTCACTGGCAGGCGGGGAGAGAAGGCAAGAGAGAGGAAGAGGAAAAGTTGGAGAAAGTGCAATGAAAACACATCACTCTGAGAGGTGTGTGCACTGGCAAATTATATCTGGAGGAAATATTAACTGTGGGCCCTCGCTTATTTGAAACCCCAAAAAAATCTAGGACAATACCATCACCCAAGAAGGCACTGAAGAGATGATAAGGCCACACGTTCTACATTTGGGTCATGAATATACATTAGAACTCGGGATACAGGAATTCCTACTTAGAAAAGGGTTAAAACCCCAAATACATTCAAATATAAGCAGGAAAAAAAACAAGCACAAAATTGTTTATGTCTAAATAGGACTATGAATAACTTTCAGTCAATCAAAACAACACAACACTAACAATATCAGTAGTGCTCCTTGTTACAGTACACTGTTCATATAGTACATTTGCAGTTTAGTGCAGTGTCCCAGTGAGAAGTCACTAGGATTTATTAATGCAAGCAAGCAAAAATCAATCGATTTTTAGTTATATAGCCCACATTTACCAAACACAGTTTGTCTCTCAGGGCTTCACATGGTTGGTAACATACTCTGTCCTCAGCCAGAAAAACTACCAGAAAACCCCTTTATAGAGAGGGAGGGAGACCACAGGTGAAAGATCCATTCCCTGGACGGACAGACGTGCAGTAGATGCTACCCAAAACATGCATGTACACAAATACATACACAAAAAAATAATATAGAGGGTTCAGATATATGGAGTGCTCAGGTGCCAGTGTCCATCTGGCTCACTGGGCTTGTCATGGTCTTTAGTAAAGGGAAGTAAACTGAGACCTCACTTCCGTCCTGGGCTTGTCCAGTTCGCTGGTGGCAACAAAACTGTATAAGATTGGAATCAGTTACATATGTGATACATGTCTTGTGGGGACATTGGGTTGTGGATGAGGACTCTGACAGAGTTTGTCAGTCATTAAGTTCTGCAATCAAAAATAGTAAAGCATCACATGATACAATTTGATATGAATGTTCAGGGAAAATAAAGTGATTTATCAAAACTCGAGTTATTGTTACATGTACAATGCAACATTAACGTGACTCCACTGTGTTTGTCTAACTGCAGATAGACAACAGAGATTTATTGTGTAAAGCGCTGGTCGATCACTGAGGTGCTCAGGTATCTGCCCATAACTATGGAAATACATCCAGAACATAAAACCAGCAGATTCACCTGTGATATCAAAAGTTAGGATTTGTGTGTTTTCAAATGCAGTATTGGGCCATTTTGAGGCCGTAAATATTTCTCACAGGACCGCCGAGATATTTTTACAAACTGCCACGTGTTATGACACTCCTCCTTGTAAAAGAAACATACCTGTCAGGAGTATAATAAATGTGTCATGTTGTGACAGTAAGAGAGTGTGCACCTGTTATTTTCATCTCAAACCCGCTTCCATTTTGACCTCTAAAATCAGCACCTCCTCTGCCCACTTGTCCACTTGGCCACCCTCGATTGCCTGTGTGCAGACATGTAATCACATCATGTTCCTAACATGCCGTGCACTGTAAGTGCACACTCTAGTGCATGTCACTATTACTGTGGTGCCTTAATGAGCCCCAAGGCACACATGTGCTTGTCACCAAAAACCTCAGTAAGGGTCATGCAAAACACACACTCCAACACACGCCGCAGACTCCGCAGCACACCATATTGCGCACATCCACAGCCCTCTACTTATGCATATTGCAAATGGAGCCGTACACTCCCATTCGGCATTCTTTCCTCAGGGAATCCGGGTGTTGTGTGAGTGATTTGGTTAGCGCTACCGCGTACATTAGAGCCGTCCATCCATCCGGTCCGCTTTTTCAAACTCATCCATCCCGGTCCTAGTTAAAACACTGGGGGAGCCCCTCCGCTCCACCTCCACCCTCCGCCCCCTTCCCAAAGTCTTTTATGATGTCCATAAAATGGAAGAGTGCAGCTTTACTTGAACTAATAATATCTGAGCTTACAGGGCCGTGATTGATGATCTTTAAAGCCGGTCCGATCGGTCTCATCTTTCTTCAGATTTTTATCACTGACTTGTTTGCAGTCATGTGCAATCACAAGCACCGGGAGAGGTAACAAGTGCTTGATGTATGATGCTTGAGCCACTTTTGTCAGCTGTGCTTTTCCCTCCTCTCCTTGCATTTTTTTTTTTCCTCCCTGTTTTAACCGCGGGATTCTGTTTGGTAGTGCATCCCTTAAAATGCTAGACTGTTGTTTCATTTGACTCTCTCTCCCTCTTTCTCTCTCCCTGTCTTCAGATGGTGGGAACGTCTTCTCCTGGGGGATGGGCCAAGAGGTGAGCCAAACATTTTTCCACTTTTGGCCCTGCCAGAAAAAGCAAAAAAAGATCAACATTAGACTGTAGGCCTTTTTTTTTTTTTCATACTGCACTGACACACACATACGTGCAACACAGAGACCCTGAACTTTTTTCAGGTTTTTTTTTTTTTTTTTTCCACCTTCAGAGCACAGATTAAAGTTTTCGGTCAGAGTCCTCCCTTCGAGCACTTCTTATTATGGTGTGCCAAGAATGTACACTGTCTCTTATACACATC
>JAFBJS010003579.1:0-73112 GCA_016785265.1 Paraplagusia blochii | reverse complement strand
CAGGTAGGAGACAAAGAGGAGATTGATGGATGCAGTGAGGGAGGACATGGAGGTAGTTGGAGTCAGAGTAGAAGATACAGAGGACGGGGGAGATGGAGAATGTTGATTCACTGTGGCAACACCTGGAAATGGGACAAACTGACAGGAAAAGGAAAATATTGTGAAAATAAATATTATGTACAAATAAAGTTTTAGAGTTTTGATAGAAAAAAAAAATTAGTTTGTTAAAAATGCTCAACCTCGAGATGCTTCAGTAAAACATATCCAATGTCTCTATTATTAGAGAAATATGTATATTTATATATAAAAGCCAAGAATAGTGAGTACACAATGGTAATTCTACATTTTTCAACTGAATTGTGAATAAAAAAACAAACTATTTATGTGTCCTTCCTGGAAGACTTTTTTTTTTTTTCTAATTTGACAAATAATAAAATCAGGTGTGTCGAAAGGTGTGCCAACCCCTTTAAATAATGGAGGTTTCTAGTGTGGTCTCCAACTCCACCTCCCAGCTTCATCTCAAAAGTTAATCATCATGTCTTAATATACAAACCAACTTTTTCCCAGCAGTATCTGTCACTGTGGCTTTGAGCCATGCTAATTTTTCATCCACTTCACTTCATTGAGTTTTAATTAACACAACAAGGAATCGGTGTCCTCACATGGCATCACTCGGAGCACAAATTCACCCTCATTAGCTCTTGATATCTCTTAAACCATTCCAGCTACAGTGTGCAGCGGTGCACCCAGTCTCAGAGTTATGTCTTAGATGAAATACATAATGAACTGATCTGCTGTGTTTTTTTTTTTTTTTTTTTTTTTTTTTTTCCAGTGCACTCGTCAGTCCCTGAACTTTCTTTGTTATTAGGATAGGAGATAAGAAAACACCTTCTCTTCACATCAGTTTTCCCCCTACAACCTTCTTGTCTTTACTGTAATTTCATCCCCTTCAAAAAACAAAAGTCAGAGAACTCAAAGAAAAAAATGCTCCCTGTTAGTTGTTCACTTTTCAACATTACCCTTCTCCTTAGTCTCTAGGTTGTATGATTTTCTGCGAACTGATCCCACCCCCAACCCCACCACCGCTCGGCCAGGGGGAAATGAACTGCCATGAAAGCAGTTCCAATACATTTGCACCACTACAGAGTGTCAAGAAACCACTTCTCCTTCAAATTGCTGCTTTCCTCTGCTCTGTCAGACAGACGGAATTAAAGTGGTGGCACAACAAATGTAACATCAGCCGGTTAAGGAGAAAAACGCATTGTACTTGTTTCCGGAGCGGGGCGCATTTACAGCACACTGCTGAACTGCAATATTCGGTTAAAAGAATTGCCTATTGTTGAGAGGAGAGACGGGAGACGTCTGCCGGCGCTGTGCGCATGTAGCCGGGCTGCAAATGCCACTGCTTCATTAAATGAACTGCAGAGAACATATTATTAACTTTGGTCCCATTTGAATTCTTGGCGGCAGCGGGGGAACCATTGGGAGACCGGCGGCCCGCTCGCCTTTGCTACATTATGTCTTTAGGTGATCTATAAAATGTTATTATTTAAAACAAGCTCTTTATGGATTGCTTATGAGGCATGCTTAGCACATGATTGATCTGACCTTTTCGAAGACGCTCCTTCTTTGGGAAAACATCAGACTTAACCTTTTTTAGCGGGATTACCCTGCCAGCCCTCCGTGTGTGCGCTGCGGTGCGGGCGCTCAGTGGTTTACACTCACGCGTCCGTTCGTGTGGTAAAAACACGTCAAAACACCTGCCTCCCGTCCGTCACCAGGCTTCCCCTCGGCTGAAGGGAAAATAATACATTACTGATTGATTGATCAGTGATGTCTGAAGTGGTATTTGGGCCCAGGCTTTTGTGTGTGTGTGTGTGTGTGTGTGCGAGGCTTTGTACAAGTTGATGCGGAATAGAGATTGATGGAGGCCTGCCGTGAGGAGGATACTCAGTTATCTCCTTGTAATTAAAATCCACCTCATAAAGATTATTGACTCCCCCTCCGTACGTACCAGCGTGCTCCGGCGCTTGGCAGGGTTCGCGAAGCGCTTCTTAAAAAATGAAAAATAGCATATTAAGCAGCACATATTTCCCATTTATGCAGAACATTTAGATGTGGTTAAGTTATCGTAATGTGCAATAAAACCTGGATGTGAAATTTGTAATCCACTTTGGAAAATTGCTTACTATATTGCTTTTACATCCCCTGAAAGAGCTTTGGAGATGTGTGTGCCAGGTTTATTGTGTGCCATAATTTAAAAGTCCTCAATCGCAGGCAGTAAATATAAATTTATTAGTGGCAGGTTTAAATGGGCAGACACTGAGGTAGTATGAGTGAGTGGAGGCTTGAGTGTTTGCTGAACGCTCAAGTGTGTGTGTGTGTGTGTATGCGTTTGTCTGTATTTGTGTGAACATTTTGGTTGGCGTAATCAATACTATAGTCTATCGAATATTGATGAAGTATTATATTTGGGACCACAAGGAGAGACAAGGGTGGACAGTATCAGGAATGACGTTGTTGGAGGGACAACACAGACAGGATTGTTTGGAGAAAAAGCTAGAGAAGCCGGATTGAGATGGTTTGGACATGTTCAGAGGAGGGACAGTGGACACATCGGTAGAAGAATGATCCTAGAGATGGAGCTACCAGGTTGGAGACAAAGAGGAGATTGATGGATGCAGTGAGGGAGGACATGGAGGTAGTTGGAGTCTTAAGACATATTACTGTTCACGATACAACTGTCTAACTCTGATTTTCCAAAAGCAGCCTGTTGGAACATCAGCCTGCAGCCCAGACATGACCTTAGAGTGGCCCAGTCTGCGGTCAGTTATGAAATGTGGAGTGAAACTGCGAGAATCCTAATTGGCGAGTAATCAGGAATTCCTATGGATGACAGTCTTGGCAACATCCTACCCACAAGGCATCACTGGAACATCCACAAGTCCAGACAATGCAGTATGTTAGTCTTACAGCAGAAATGAGCAGTGGAACCCATCTGACAAACACAATAATAATCACAATACAAAATATACTATGTTATAAGTTATCCTGCAGATCCCAAATACTCACGGATTATTTAGTACTTTTTTTTTTCTACAAGATTTAGAGGTTACCTAACTGTTTCAACATGTCACTGCAGTTAATAATTACTTACTAGTTATGATTCACAATTATTGTTTATTGCTGTGTAACAAAAACAAAATTCAATTCATCAAGTTAAAAACACTCTGCTCTAAAGACAATCAAATAACCTTTTCAAGCTCCCACAGACCATACCAAATTATTTTGCGGGCCAGGTTTTGCCCCCGAGCCTTCAGTTTGACACATATGCTGTAGATTATTAGAAATCCTGTCGTGAAAATATATTCAGAGCTTAGTTTGCCAAGAAGAGCGGTATTAACTGATGGTAAACGTATGATTCGCAGCATATGCCGCACATATTTGTATATATTTGCTGTAAACATTTTTTGGTGTCTTTCTACTCACTTCTACGCCTGCAGCAGGTGGAGAGCTGTTTCTGTGGGGGCTGATTCCATGTCCTTCTCTGGTTGGTGGCACCGCACACGTTCGAAAGGTCTTCACTCCTGTTC
The DNA here is from genome assembly GCA_016785265.1 of Paraplagusia blochii. Lineage (NCBI taxonomy): Eukaryota > Metazoa > Chordata > Actinopteri > Pleuronectiformes > Cynoglossidae > Paraplagusia > Paraplagusia blochii. Next base: position 69,519 of record JAFBJS010003579.1, on the reverse strand, counting down.
AGATTCTACTGAATGGCAGAAAGGTGTGTGTTTGAGCAAGATAATCATCTGTACTTGTATGTTAAGGAAAACAATCTCTGTATTGTCCCAGTTCATGAGTTTCAGATGACTAAATGTCAAACTGGAAGACGGAGCACCTTTGTCTCAATGCAACATTTTGATGCTTAGGACTTCTTCTCCTTTCAGCTTGTCCTTTTTTCAGGGGTTCCCACAGCGAGTCAACAATTTCCATCTCCCCCTGTCCCCTGTATCCTCAACACTAACTCCAACTACCTCCATATTCTCCCTCACTGCGTCCATCAATCTCCTCTTTGTCTCCTACCTGGTAGCTCCATCTCTAGAATCATCCTTCTGCCAATGTATCCACTGTCCCTCCTCTGAACATGTCCAAACCATCTCAATCTATTAATGCTTATTAAGACTGTTCTCCAATAATAAGATGTCACACATTTATCACTTTTGAGATTCTTCTTTAAAATAAATGTTCTTTTACGTTCAGGTATCTGACGTAGCCTGTGGTTCCTGGCACGTGGTGGCGCTCACCTCAGGTGCGTACATGCAGAACCTTTCACTTGGACTTATTTTAATCTGTTTTTATCCCTTTCTCTTCATTCTTTCGTCTTGTTCCTTCAGCGTTGTATCTAAATTAGGCCTCGCTCCTCCTCGAACCCCCTCCTCACTCACTCTTCACTCATCAGACCATAATTCAGTTCAGAGGGAAGCGTCATTAATGCACAGTAGGACCCAGCAGCTTGATGTGTGCTAATTATATTGTGTGTTTTACACGCTGGATGACTTTTGCTTAGTCAGTGATGAGCTTAGTTTCTGGTAATTGTTTTTAGGGATATGATGAGTTTATAAAAGCCTCTCCATGTGAGCGCACGTTCACTCTTGGATGCACAGTGGAGTGTGAGTTTGTCAAATGTAGATGGTGAGACTTGCAATCCGTGCCGGTAATATTTATGTGCCACTAATGCCAGTGTAGTCATGCATTAGGAATGCGGCGATGCACATGCATCACACACAGTGCACTGCTTTGATAATTGAACGGGAAACCGCAATGTATCATTTCACAGCTTCACTCGTTACACAGTCCTCTGTACCAAATTATGATTCGCAAACAGTCTGACACTGTGCAACTTGAACCTCCATCACCAGATCCAGGGAAGCATCGTCGAGACTCACTCGCCTTCAGAGCGAGCCATGTGATCCCCTCAGCACTTACATCACTCGCTGCTGCAGCCAGAAACGCTGCTCATCCTTTGGCTAATCACTCTGATTGGAGGTGTCCTCTGGCTCACCTGGGGGCTTCCAATCCTATTAGGCCGTCCGTCCTGAGACTGGCACACCCAGCATCCGCTTGTGTTTGATCAGCGGTGCTTAGGGCCCACACTTGTCCTCTTACGTCAGTTTTAAGGTATGGAGGAGAGCAGCGGCACAGATGAGTTTCCTGGTGTTGGGGGAAGGGGGTTAAATGTGATCTTCTTAACTCTCTAGGGGAGCAGTGGAGAGTTCTGGTGCCACACCTCCTGCTCTCAACCAGCTTTGGTTTGGAAAGAAGATCTGGTCCGTAAAAGTCAGGCGTCAGCTTAGAATTGCATGTTCAAAATAAAGTAGGTGAAAAAGCAGAGAAGAGAAAAAAAGAAGTCTTGTCGAAGTTTGTGTTACCATCTATCTACTGCATTTAAGCCTTTAAATTTCAGAGAAAGTTGTGAATTCAAATATTTAAAATAAATCTGGTGGTTGGTGTTTCTCTTTTTTTACCTTCCATAAAAAGGTGAAAAAGGAAAAATATTGTCATTTTTAGTAACAGGCTTAATAAATTAATTAAAAAAAACACTAGTCTACTGACTATTAAACGTTATTACAGGCCATGTAACACTGGGCACAAATATTTATTAAGAAGGTTTGGACATGTGGACATGCATAGGTAGAAAGAGGTTGTATTTTGTCAAAATAATGATCCTAGAGATGGAGCTACCAGGTAGGAGACAAAGAGGAGACTTCTGCCTTTACCTTGCAATGATGTGTTTCCCCAATAGATGACATCATAAAGGGTATTAGAAATGTAGGATTTTAGGTTTTAAACATGACTTTTACGTGACACATATGTTGGTTCAAATGAATAATCAGTCTGTCTGCTCTGGGGACCCAACCCCCGTGTCCAATTTTAGGACCAATTGTGGCCCGCCAGTCAAAAAGTTTGCCCACGCCTGCATGGCCCGCATAGTTAAGGTTACATTATAGTATATATATAAGGTTATATATTGTATATATGCAGTATATACAGTATAAACTCAACAGTAACGTTATTTGTGGTTTGATGAATTTGGTTGATTTTTGATAATGTCTTATCCACAGTTATGGAAAAACGACCACCAGTCGACCACCAGTTACGATACAAGTTTTGACAAATTCAATGATAACAACAAAAACACACAAAAGTTTAATTCAAGAGCTGACATCTGGCCTTTTTTCATGTTTTTTTTTTTAATTTTTTCTAAAATTGTGGTACCAAACAAGATATTGAAGAAAATGGTGGTGTTATAATTCATGACTGTATTCTAAATACCCTTGAAAAAACATAGTTAAAGCAAAGTGTAGATAATGTGAACATATAGGAAAACCCGTTTTTAAACATAACAGATTTTGGTCTAGACCTACATTTCACATTTCTTTTTTTTTTTTTTTTTTTCGGTCTATGGAGGAACCTCTGTCATGTCGTTAGAGGTAAATACACCTGATCCCCAGAGACCCGTCACCTCCTTCCACCGAACTTCACCTTCTCTATCCCCTCAGTCAACCTTCCCCTTGACTGCTCTTCTTCTTCATAGCACACCCATTACTGTGTCTCTCCTGTGGCTCTTCTTCCTCCCTGCACTCTTCCCCTTTTGTCCCCTCCTCCTTCTCTTCCACCTCCTCTATCCCTGGGCCAGGAGCGCCCAGGAAGAGCCATGTGTTTCCAAAGTGGACTGGATGGGAAATCGAAGCAGGGCTTCTGTGTTTATCAAGCTACAGCTCCGTCACCTTGCTCCAACTCCCGTCTGGAGGCCCTGGCAAATTGGTGACAGCAGCAACAACCCTGAAGCACACGCAGCCCCGATGAGCACACTTCCACACACACACACACTCACACACACCAAGGCACGCACCCAAGCACACATACACACCACGTTGGCCTGTTTAGTTTTATTGCCGATGTCAGGTGAGGAGGTGGAGGTAGGAGTGCTGTCTGTGTTCACCCTACACACATGCAACTGCACACACACACACACACTCACACACCCTGACACTTTCATACACACACAGTCATTTCCACCCCTGCCGACACCTTGGCTAACAAGACCTGTGAACCGCAGTGACAGAACTCGGAGACTTGTCAGAGTCCCAGTCTTTTAATGCCAAGACCCAGCCCCAGCTCTGAGCCAACAGGGCTCCTGTATGCACACTGAGCCACAATAGACTGCACGGTGAGACAGTGAACACGAGTGCACTGAATACTTCTGCTGCTCCAGGTCAATGTTGTTTATAAAATACCTCTCTCCACAGTTCTCTGCTGCAATTATTTCAATAGAACATAAATTATCGCACTCATTCACGATGAAATCGGTGCCTTTTGTAGAATGGTCGGCTCAACCTTTGGTTTCCTCCATCGTTTATTGAACTGCAGCTTCACGCATGGTTTCCTCCATCCGCGAGTCTTTATCTTCCTGCTCATGTCCGTCACCGTTGTCTGTGTCTCCGCAAATCGCCGTGAACCCTCGCGATCCTGACAGATCTTCATGTGATCGTCAGTAATTACAGCTTGTTTTTGTCACAGATCGCTGCACCTTTTCTTGTTTGTTTACAGAACAACCGCTGCCGGACACGTTTTCTGCCAACCCTTGATCGTATGTCGGGGCAATCCTGTAAGCAGAGAAGAAACGAAAGTTGACTTAGGTTAGAGCCCTGCGTGGCCTCACTGCCTTGAGAATGAACTGCACAAACAGAGCCGGGCTGATCGCGCCTAAGCGCTTACAATGATGCCATTTAAGAGACTATTGATCTGGCCAGTGCTGGGTGAATCACTGGATCAATGTTCACTGGGTTGGTCGGCTGCATGGCTGGTTGATGGCATGAATGAATGAATGGGGGGCCAGATAATGGATGAATGGACGGTAGAGTGATCGATGGAGGCATAGATGTATGGATTGATTCATGGATGGATATGAAGACTGGGACACAGGAGCAGGACAGCAGGGTCAGATCGGTAAACACCAGAACTTGTGTTAGGATTGAGATTTTATTAGTTTACATTGTTCGTTTTGAACCTTAAGGTTTACCACCTGCAAACATTATTATCAGAGTGGAACTAAACGATGATGCAATGGTATTTAATGTCTCTCACGTGGTCCTAACACACAAAGGTGCTGAGCTGAGTATTTCTGAAACTTCTCAGGATCTTCTTGGGAATTGTTACGGAAAATTCAGTTATTCTCTATGGGTGTCTCTGACAAAATGTCTTGTTGAGGCAACAGATTGAAGAGGCTGGTGTGAGGTCTGTCTGTCCCCTCCCTGCTGTTTGCTGATGTGGGTTAATCAGTGTCATCACAGTCACCTGTGTCTTTGTAATTAGTCTCACTCACCTGGTGCCCTCTGTATATATATCCCCCTCTCCCTCATTCAGTCTTTGTGGGAATAGTGCCTGGTGTTGACTTGTGTGGAGTTGTCTCGCGCTGTCGTGATTTGTTGTATTTAGCTGCAGGTTAAGAGGGTTTGGGCTGAAGAAGTTAACCGTTGAAGAGTTATTGTGGGGAGTTTTGAGATTTTTTTTTTTTTTTTTTAAGGATTAAAAACCATCTCCAGCAAACAAAGCCTCAAAGTGGTGCATTTGAGTCCTACCATGTCCATGTCCATACCCCTAAATGTAACAGCTGGTCAATAAAGACTCAGTGTCCAGTCTATACATTTAAAGAGATACAGTATCTCTAACTACAAAACTTTACAGAGGGAAGGTCTGCAGAAGAAGATGACAGTCACACTGGTACACTAAGTGATGACACTGCTTTTAAACTCCAGGACATGACAAATCAATAAGTCGGTCAAGTTCACGTTGGTCAAAAAGTTGTAAGACCAATGGCTTTTATTTTGCCGTGAAACAAAACCAGTTCAATGGTAATAAATGAACAGAAAAAAAAAAAACAACAACCATTGTGATTAGTTTGTTTTTGCTGCTTTTCTGTGATTCCTTTACACCAGGGTTTATTGACCTAGTTACCCAGCTTTGGCAGCAAAGACGCAAAAAAAAATGTAACACGATGCAACGCAAGGGAGAGATAGAAATTCTTTTATTATTCTTACGTGCGAGGCATGTGAGAAAATGCACGCAGATACACACACACACGCTTGCAGCCGTGCACACGCGCGGCGAAGTGATCATCGGGGGCTCACAGAGGTCGTGCCTCGTGACAAAAGGGAGAATGCTTATTTAAAATTCTGTAAGAGATGTCAGATGTGCCCTCTGCATATTTCTATGGAAAATTTGTAAATAGATCCTTTGTAAATAGCTTCTCTCTTGCCAATCACCCTGTCTGCACTCTGCATAGCAGCATTAAAAATTGATCCTTAGCCGCACCAGGGTGAAATGCTAACATCGCTGCCAAATGACTGATTAAAAAGAAAAACCTTTAATCTTTGCTTTAAAGTGTCTACTGCCTTGGCATGCCTTTCCCTGTGCTCCTCCATCTTCCAAGGCTGCGGAGAGGGAAGGAGGGGGTCGTGGTGAGGGAAACGGGGTCAGGCTTCATGTAGAGTCAGCACTGTACACTGATAGAGCTCTGGAGGTGAGGGATTTCAATAAGCGCAGATCTAGGAATCGACGTGTATCGCTCTCGTCTGAATTGAACCCTGAGCCAAAGGTTAAAGACATATTTGAGTATTCCACAAGACCACGAGGCAAATGTGTAAGCGATCCTCGCAACACGTTCAGGAAATGCAGCTTTTCACCCAACGTACCCAACGCAGGTTCACGCAAATCTGCAGGGCGCTTGTTTGAGGATTCAGCAGCGGATGGCTTGACCTGCCCCGAACTTGTTTGCTCACACAGAAATGGAAATCCAAGCTCTCTGAATTACAGCACGTTAAAACGGCCAAATGCTTACCTAAACATTGTGAAATGGAGTAACTACAAGCAAATCAGATTAGAACAAAACATGTTTTCGATTGTTGATGAAAGAAATTTGAGGGGTGTGTGTGTGTGTGTTTCAGGGAGCAAAGAGGGAAAATCAGAAGAATCGGATCTTAGAGACCTTGGAGTTCAATTCAGAGACCGTGTCTACAATCTACAAGCAGCAGCAGAGACCATAAAGACAGACAACAAATCACAAGTAAGACAAACTGTACAATACGCCTTTTCAGAAATGTTTCTAGATAGAAAGTAACTTTTCCCCAAAGTTTGGAGAAAAAAATGTCCCGAAATTTGAATTGTAATAATCCAACCATCTTTCCATCTTCGTCCAATCATACTGCACCGTACAAGCCCCTCATGAAACTTCCTGCAGGAGGTGAGGACTCTTGAAGGCATCAAACATCCTAAATGGGATTCGAACTTGCCCAGGAGGAGAACCCAGGACTTCAATGACCGCCACTGACCCATATTCTGGAGGGTTAAAAAAGGGAACATCCACCAGTTTCTTTCTTTTTTTTTTTTTTTCTTTTTTTATTTGTCATGACTCAACCCTTGCATCGTAATTGCCGAAGGAAGACCCGTGATTGATATTCTCCATCTCCATACTTCCTGCCTGCCTTGTTGATATTCTCAAACCCATAGCATCTGTTGTTTACTTCCACACAACCCACACTCCTTCATTCCCCACATTTTTTTTTTTCTTTCCTCCCATCTCTATGCGAGCAATAATGAGAGATACGATTGAACAGGTTTTTCTTGAGTTAACAGCGCAGCTCTCAAAGTCTGAGGTGAAGAATATATTCACTCACCTTTCAGAGTATCAGTCACGCCTACTAAATTGTCAGCCGGAGCCACACACTCGCATGCATGCACACAGAGCAAAGCTCCCGCCACTCCCCATCTCTGTCATTCAGCTGTTTACTGTCATTCATACTCAGGGTTTTTGTATAATCCTCTCTCCACACCTGAGAACTCCCCACGCTGTGTCACTGGATTTACTCCCCTGCTTCCTCTCCTCCAGTGCAGTTTTTTTTTTCCTCTTTTGCATCACAGTCATTCTTATACCCACGTTTTCATCTCTTATGTAAATAACCACAAATAAAAAGACAGTAAGAGACATTTCTGGATTCACGCTCTCCCTCTCTCTCTCTCTCTCTCTGCGCACGCTGTATGTTTGCAGTCATCCCCTCTCGTCAGCTGCTTTGTTTGTGGAAGTGTCTTCGCCTGTAGCCATAAATTAGGGGGTTGTGATTTAACTGATTGAGACAAAAGAGAAAGACAACCAAACATGAATAAAACAAATGATGTGGAGAAGGTACAGGGAGGGAAGAGATGGGAAAAAAAAAAGGAGAGGAGGGGAGGATGAACTGAAGGCAGAAATGGGCCAGTGTATATTTCTGCTCCACTTTCACTTGGGGAAGGCTTCATTAAGAAGTCTGTTTCCAGAGCATGGTGGTGAAATCTGTGTGTGTGTGTGTGAGTGTGTGTGTACAGGAGTGCGGGTGCACGTTGGACAGCTTCGTGTCTGGGGCTGTGTGGATGCACGTGCATGCACCGTCATTTTTTTTTTTTTTTTTTTTATTCGTGTGTTCAGCGAAAGAGATCCCCTAAATAATTTACTCCCAGGACTCTCTAATTGGTATCAAGTTTTTAAATGGGGTCAAATGTTGCGGTGCAGTTCCATGCAGCTTTACTCTTGCCTTAATTCTGCTTCATTACATCTGCTGCACCGCTGCTGTTGCTGCAGAGCTGCTGCTGCTGCTGCTTCTGCTACTGCTTTATGGGACTTGAACCTGTAGATGATCCATCTATCCTGGGAAGGATCCTGCTTTTATGACTGTGATACAGTTGAATTCATTTATGTATGTCTGCAGCGTAGTGTAGGAAACATTTTCTGTGAAAAAGTCTGGTCATTTTGTCTCTTTATCTATGTATGATGAAGCCAAGCCCAGTATTTGGGAAATTACGTGTTAAACTCCCTTCCTTAAAGTAATATTTTTCTATCAATAATCTTGACAGTATTCTTGTGGGTTCACCACCCACAGGAAGGCTCACAATATGGTGCAATGTGATTTGGGTGGTGCCATCTGCCCCTGTGCCCCGGCAACAGACAAGCAGATGAAGATGAATGAATGAATGGCTCTTTACAGTAAAGCAGTTGCTTTAGATTTTGTTTTGCTCTAAATCAGTGGTTCTCATACAGCAGGACTGGGCAATGTGGACAATGTGTCCACAGGTGGTACTGAAAATTTGAGTCACGGGCCAGGTCAGGATCAGAAAGATTGAGTATCTGTGTGAACTAAGAAAAATGATGAGTCAGGTATTGAATAAAGACTAAAATGCTGAAATGTTTTCTAGACTATCTATTGGAAATAAATGCTGACCTTGCAGGATAAAGGCAGAAAAGTAATGATAATTTTAATTAGCCGTACAATTTATACAGGTTTGGTGTCCGCATTCAAAAAGCTTAATGGTCCGCATTCAGCCCCCGGACCTTAGTTTGCCCAGGTCTATGGTGTTGACAAGTGTTGATTTGATTTGTAAATTCTCTGTTTTTTAAAAATTTGTTAACCTCTACAATAGGGTGCACTGCAAAAATGTTTGTAAACCACTGCTTAAGAACAGGCCTGAAGTGCAAACTTTATGAAAAAGCCTAGTTTTCTGAATGTTAGTGAAAAACAACATGACATAACGACATGGTTAACCAACCAGTCATTTTGGTTGTTTGCTTACTAAAACATCATGGCCCGCAGTCAGTCTGTTTATGTTGACATGCTCATAAATCTGCGAGAATAACATGATACTAAACTGGTCAAAACCAATACTTCTGTGCCATCAAACCCATGAACGAAAGTACTGCAGAAAGTATTTTTACTTTGTGTTTCATTGAAGTAAAATAACTATTTTTAAAGTCATATCAATTAAACGTCTTTTGTTATGTCCAATGACAGCTTTTATTTGTCTTAGGACTTCAAGCCGTGGAGCCAGACTGCAGGGAGACCAGACGACTTCATGAAGAAGAAGCAGCAGGACGGAGAATCTGACAGTGTTGAGGGAGACGTAGGAGAAGAAAGTAAAGTTAGACCAAACAATACGGCGGGAAATGGAGCGTTGAAAGGGGATTCAGCTGCCGCCTTTCCCAGGTCCGAAAAGGGAATGGACAGGAGAGGAAATGACCACTCATCAATCACATGCAAACAGCGGGAAAAGAGGGAGGATGGCAGGGCAGGAGGGCAACTGGAGCGTAGGAAAGAACCACAGAGAGGAAGACCGAGCATAAACACGGCCTTCACCACTCTGCATCCCTTGCCCAGGTCAGCTGCTGAGCAGCGCAGGTCAGTCGACGGCGCGCTGCCACGGTTACTGACCGGACAGGACGGCCTCAGCAGAGATTTATCCAGAGCCCAGAGTGTGAGTGTTTTAGTTCTTATTAAATTAACGTAATCCACTTTGTGACCGCCGTGAGTCACAGCGAACATCCAGGTTTGCACACATCAAATTTTATTCCTATTACTCCACTCCTTTTGTCTTGGCCAGTGTTACCCAAACATGATTTTTGCTTTTATCACAATGAGTTGGCACCATCTCAAGGCTGCTGGCCCTCAACCTTTTATTTGTTATATGAGTGTCTGAGAGTGCTACAGTAAAGTGGCTTGAACTCCGAGAGGCGCTGTTAAATTACTTTAGCTGCAGTTAAATACAAAAACGTAGCCTTCTTTTTATTACTCTGTAGCATTAAATAAGTTAACCATCAACCCGAATAGCACATAGAAAGTTTGAAACGTCTCGGTTTCTTCTCAAATTTCAATTTTCCTTTTTTCTCGTGTTCCATGTGTTTGTCTTCTCAGTGGAGATCCACGTATTTGACACAGTTGATCCAAAAATCTGGAAGTCATAGCAACATTCTGCAGTGTCCCAAGTTCAGGCTGGAGCCCAGACCTCCTGGGAGATCTGCAAGTCCTCTGGCACAAAGAGTAGCCTCCTGTCACCGTTCAAGAACAAGACCACAAGCTGTCCTTGAGTCTCCGATTTACTGTTCTTCTCCTCACCCGACCTCTGCGCAACAAATCCATTCGTCCCGAACTTTCCACCTGGATTCAGCAGCTGAAAGCTCTCTTCCTCCATCTCATTCCTCCTCTGAAGCCTTCAGGTACCGCCCTACGTACAGAAGCACTGTTTCTTCTCTCGGCACATCTCGGAATAATCTTTAAAAACCTCCCAGACCCAGTTCTGTCCGGCAGTGGAAGTGGAATATTTATGTCTTCTTTTAATCCGGGAAACGTGTATTTAATCTTTTCATTCCGGGTCATGTGAACGTCTTGAAAGCAGAATCTTTTTCTTATACTGTCCCCTTGATAATGCACAAATCAGACTGGCTTTGCAGAAACTTTTTTTTTTTTTTCTTTTCTGGACAACAAATCCAGGTAGACTGGGAGGTGCCGATGTCTACTCTGACCAGAGATGTTCTTCTCCTTCTACTAGGTCTTCTCTCTTCTTCTTAGGTTGACTCCTGGTTAGTATTAAAGTGAACCAGTTTATTCCAACACTGTGATTTGTCAAATATTAATGTCGTAAACTCCATCTCGGTCGATAACCTTCTCGGACCTTGACTCAGTCATGAGGTAAAAGCCGCGGAGTCTTTGAACATTTCAGCGGATCTTGAGCCTGCACTCCACTCCACCGCTGAGCCACATTGATTTTAATACTTACAGTGTGTTGTTTATTAAAGACATGACGCCCTCTCAGATCTTGGCCTCTTGTAAGACATTTCACGGTGGAGTGTTTTCATGGCTGCCCATCTCTGCTGCATGACTCACATGTGCATGCTACTATGGCTCTTTGGAGTGTGAGGAAAATTGATTTGTTGCAGAGATAATACTCTATGATGAGGTTTCTCTCAGTAAAAAGGATCATTGCTGCAAGTGCTTTGCCCCGCTCTGTTTTCTTTTCATGTGTCGCAGAGAGAAGACCTTTGTTATTAGCCCTGGTAGCCTGTGCAGGCTGCGTCTTTGCCACAACGTCGACCACAAACACATGGCAATTTCTTCAAGACGAGGTTTTATTCCAGTAAAATACATCTTGTTTTAATACATTTATATACACTATGTACGTACTTTTCCGAAAGGTTTGTAAGCTATAGAAAATTCACAAAGGTGTGTTTGTTATTGCACTGGAACCATGAAAGGAATATTGATGATACGGTTGATCCCGAGTTTGATCATAAGATATGAGTTGCTGAACCTTCATCCATAAATGTGAGACCTGAAGAAAGACGGTTTCTGCGGTTAAAAAGGTTAACAGGTGTGATAATGACGATGTTAATCTTCTTTTCCTTTTGGTTTGTCCCTTTTTTCAGTGGTTGCCACAGCAAGTCAACAATCTCCATCTCCCTCTGTCGTCTGTATCTTCTAATTTGACTCCAACTACCTCCATGTCCTCCCTCACTGCATCCATGAATCTCCTCTTTGTCTCCTACCTGGTAGCTCCATCTCTAGGATCACTCTACTACCAATGTATCCACTGTCCCTCCTCTGAACATGTCCAAACCATCTCAATCTGTCTTCTCTAGCTCTTTCTCTAAACCTTCCTGTCTGTGTTGTCCATGATAATAATAATATTTATATCACTTTAATACCTCTTTATCATATGTTCTGGAATGAAATCACAAAGTTATTCAAAGAAACCAGATAATAAGACATATATCGTCATATTAGTACAATAAATCTTTTTGGGGAAAACAAAAATGTCTTGAGATTAAAGGACAAAGTGAGTGTCTGTTGTTCTTTCAGGCATTGATTTTATGATTTTAACAAGGAACCAAAACACAGACATCATTAAGTAAAATCTTAACATTCTTTGTGCAAGATATTGAATAATGTGGAATTTAAAAAGACATTTTTTTTTTTTCAGAAAGTGCTGGAATAAACTGATTTGTATCAACCTCTAAAATCCTCTGTTTCCAAAGTGTCAAGAGTCTGGTGTATAAACCCAATCCCAGTTTGACTGCACACAGGTATGTATGCAGTAGTGATGGCATTGAGACATCAGCCCATCCCACTCCATCAACTCCTAAACTCCCTGCGGTTTGTTTTCGGCGCTGAGTGTTGGTGGTGTATCACGTCTGCGCCCTGCGAGACTCTCGCAGATCGATTCAAGGTGAGGCCTGTCGATTAAACACCTTGAGCCTTGCTCTGCACCTAGCCCCAGGGTGACACCTACTCCTTTACACTTATATACCCTCATAACAAACACACGCAGGCATAGACACCAACTTCATCTGTCATCCGTCAATATCTCCATCAGGGTCTGTATTGATCCACTCCATCCAGCCTTCTCGCCCCACCGTGCGCAGAACAACACCAGAGCCGGTCCGGTGTCTGTGCAGGTGTAATTTCTGACAGATTTACAATAAAGCTCAAGTTATTATTTAACTCTTCCGGCAGCAGCGTGTGCTCTCTGATTTAACACCCGGGGAGTGGATGAGTTACAGCTGACACAGAGAATCTGCCGGGGCTGGAATGGTAGGCGCCCGGTTCATAACTCAGCCGTTGAATGTGTAGTTAGTCAATCACTTGATCTGTAATCACAAATGCTGCCAGAAATTACATGAGTGATGAGATGTAATAAAAGCACTTACTTTTCCTGCTCTGTCTCTTAAGTGTTATTGGCAGACCCCACTCTCCCAGGAGGCCGTAGCTGTGAAACAAAATCCTGATATAAACTGCCTCATTGGTCCCTGCCTCACGCTCTCCCTCCCTCTTCCTCCCTCTCTCCCTCCCTCCGTCCCTCACTCTCTGATGTACAGTGTGTGTTAGGCTACGTGTGCGTTAATTTAGAGCGCTCCTATACGGACTAACACTAGGCTTTTATTGACGGTCTTTCCTGCTTCTCAGACTGCTCTGTGTCAGGACAAATGATCGTCAACCCAGTAAAGACAATTGTCTGCATCTCATCTCATCATGTCATTTTTTACAAATAAATCTATCTGTTTATCTGTCTGTCTGTTTGTCTGTCCATCCATTTGTCCATCTGTTTGTCTGTCTGCTTTTCTAACTATCTGTCCCTCTCTTCGTCTGTCTGTCTGTCCGTCTTTCCAACTATAAAAACATTTGTTAATATTCTTTTGCTTAGGCACAGTTTGCACCCCCAGTTAAATGCCAGAGTTTTTTTTTTTTTTCTTCCATGGACCGGTTCTTGTGTACCTGATAGATAGTCATTAATATAATGAAATGTACATCATAGTACTATATTTGTCATTTATCAACTATGCATGCAACTTAGTCAGTATACATAGTTGATAATCACTTAATCATATTTGTGTTTTAATGCAGAACTCTCCATCACCAAGTTGTGAAGCAGTTTCTCTGCATCAGCACTGTGATAGTTGGCACAAGGAGGCAGCTAGTTGATGTTTATTTACCATATAGGAAATGGCCTCAATACCTGAGGTTACCTGGTTATTTTTTTTTTTTTTTTTCAAAATAAAACCCTATTCAGTGTCAAATAATAAACAAACGAAAATAGTGTAAGTTAAGCATTATTTCTCTGTAGAATGACACCAAATGACTACTGCTCTACATTATTAAACTGTTTGGGGACTGACGTAGCTGGCATTAGTGCTGATGTTGCTGCAGCAGTTTTTGCATTAAATTGACCTTCCAGGCAAGTGCAGTGATGTTGCTCTTAATTTTTGTAACACCTTGTATTAAGATAACTCAAATATTTTAGCTTTTTATCTTTTTTTTGACAGGAAAATTTTTGGAAATATTTGGAAAAAGTGTACTAACTTTTCTGGAACTGGAATCCGTTGCACTAAAGCCGTTGCTATGGCCAGGGTCAAACTTTCCCCGCCTTCTTCCTGTCTCAGTCAAGCATGTCATGATAAGTTGCAGTGCAGCCAAGGTATGACCTTATGTTCAGGTAATCAAACATCTCAGGGCCGTGACACAAACATTTCTGCGACTGTCTGTGACGCCCCGGCCACGTAGCCCCTGGCAGCAGGTCATGTGCGACAATTCCATCGATCCGGACCTCTATAATAATTACACAGCGTCTTGCATGATCTATTGATCAGGCCTATTGATAAAATCATATTTTACTGTAAAGGTCTGTTGATTTGATGCATTACAGCATAAATCTCTCCTCACAAGCAGCTGAGTTGGAACTCCTACAGCCGAGTGATGGATGCTCTCACAGATATAAACCCCGTACACGTGCACACTGTCGCACACGTGCAACTATTTATATCTATTGTCTGAATGGGACAGTAACAGACACAGGTTAAAGATAGACAGAGATGTAACGATACCCACACCTTTAGTCCATCCATATAAACAGATGATCATGGAGGGATGACAAGCAGGATCTCCTCCGCGGCCCAGCTCATATGACGTGATATATAAGCGATGGTGTTTATGGAGTCACTGCTCCATCTTATCATCATTTGTATTGTCAGCAGGCTCTGAATCTGCATGGTGGTAATAGATTCTAATGTGGTTCAAATGCCCCTCGGTGAATGGGAAATAGAGATGAATGTGACAGATCGTACAGGACTTGTCCTGTGGATATAAACAGCTTTTAGAACTGTTGCTCTCACCGGGAGGGGGGAGACAGAGGAGGGTTTGACGGCAGCCATGCAGGGAAATATCAAAACTAGCTTTAACATGCTATGATTTTTTTCTTCTTTCTTTTATCCTTGCTTGACCTCTGCAGTCAAACAAACAAAATTTTCTCTGTAAAATTAATAACCTAGTTGTTGAGTTCATATCCCAACCGTCATTGTTCTAAAGATGCTAACTAAGATAATTGTAAATGTTTTGGTTTGCTTTTTTTTTTCTGTGGGATCAAAGATCAAGCGTTTTCACCCATGCACACACTTTTCTCTTAATTCTTCTAAACTTTTAAGTAGATGTTGATTTGGCTGAAATAGCTGATTCAAAACACTGACAGACATAAAGTTGCCTTGTAAATTTCTGCAAGAGTCATGAGATTGACCTGCATTATTAATGTTTGTTTACAAAGAGTGAATTGAAACTTTTGTGGATGCTGTCATTCCACAGATGCATTTTATCAGTAACTATACTAAGTTTACCATACTCTGTAAATGTTGAGTTTTTTTTTTTTTTTTTCATTTGTACATAACATGATAATGTACAAGTATAGACAGACATTTCTGAAGCCTAAGATGCAACTACATTTTTGCTTTTTTTGCAAACCCCGTGCAGAACCTGCGCAACTGAAATTATGGCTTTTAAAGCTGTGCATTGACCAAAACTACCCTAGTGAAGTCATTAGAGTAAGAGATGTGACCACGAAACGTTGTTGGGAATGTCGTGCTTCACTATACATCACCATCATCCAAGACATTTTTAGAAATAAATAAAAAACAACCATATAGTCTTTGTCTTCTCCTTTTGGCTTGTCCCTTTTTTCAGGGGTCACAGCAATGTCACAGCAGGGGTCAACAATTTCCATCTGCCCCTGTCCTCTGTATCCTCAACTCTGACTCCAACTACCTCCATGTCCTCCCTCAGTGCATCCATCAATCTCCTCTTTGTCTCCTACCTGGTAGCCCCATCTCTAGCATTCTTCTATTGATATAACCGCTGTCCCTCCTCTGAACATGTCCAAACCATCTCAATCTGGCTTCTCTAGCTTTTTCCAACTACCTCCATGTCTGTGTTGTCCCCCTTAACTAACGATACAATATACAGTGTGCATATATACAGTGTGTATATATAGCAACTAATGACGTATGGTGGGCCACTGGGGCTTCTTTACACAGCTGCAATTGTAGGCGCATTACAGTTGCATGTGCAATTACATACCATAAAGGAAAGGAAAGCAAAGTCCTTGTAATTGTGATTCACACACCACTGCACACAACGAAATGTGACCATTACATTTAACCCATCACCAAAGTGAACAATGAGCAGCTTTGAGTGCCTGTGGAGCAGTGTGTTGGGATGGTGCCATGCTCAGTGGACCTCAGTGGGAACCTGGCAGCTGGGGGACAAGAACCTAAAACGCTCTTGACCCAAGTCTGGTTCCCTAACAACTAGTCCCCCACAGCTTGTAAAGTGTACAGTATTCAACGTTAGGACCTGTTCACCGTTGACCATTATCATTATCTAAACCCAGCGTGAGAAAAAATAACAGATAGTGTATACTAAAGACAACGACCAAATTTATTACTATTGGACAAAAGGAAAAATACTTCTTTACGGTCAGGGTTAAAAAGCGGCCTACTAGACCATGTTTCCGCTTTGGCCAGGAGTTCAAAAATGTGTGTTCTTCTTGGACGTTTCCCTGGCTGGATTCTGAACCACTTGGGGATAGTCTGTGAAGGCTGTGGTGCACCAGCGATGGGCTGTTTTTTACATTTAAAGAGCAGGAGGCACGCAGGGAACAGGCTCGGAGGGCCTAACCAATTGAAAAAGCCGGCACATCCAGTTATTTGCCGTTCTGGCCAAGTCTCCCTTGGAGTTGTCGCTGCTACGAAATGCTGAGCAGTCGATCTGGCCTCATCACTGGAATGCTGTCCTGCGGAGGACAAAAGAGGGAAAATTGATCTTTATCGACAGTGATTTGTTTTATAAGCATAAATTCTGCTTGAGTCTGAACTCATTGTTAAAGTCTAAAAAAAAAAAAAGTGAGGATTAATTTATTTTTTTCATATGAGAGCCGAGTTCTTTAAAAGCAAATCAAAAATCTATCATCCTGAAAGGGGAAATAAAAAAGCCTTACATTTAAAAAAAAGAGATTTTCTTACTTTTTTTTTTTCCTTTTGCATGACTTTTTTTGGTGTGCAAGATCAGAAATATGTTGTGTATGATTGATATACTATGTGTGTACAATTTTTACATAAAACTAAAGAATTGTGCTGACTGTGAATATACTGACTACTTTTGTAGCACAGCTGTTTGAAATGCTAATATAAAGCTTGTGAAAAAGCAACAATGCTGCCAGTGTGATTCCCCAGAGCTGGAGGGGGAGAAGGCAGAGTGCGAGACAAAGGCAGTTTTTTAATTTGAGCTGGAAGCATACAGTGGCGATTCACAGTGACACCGTGATTGATATAAGTGAGTAGTATATTTACTGAGTCTGACAGGATAGGAGAAAGAGAGTGTTTTCTTCCCATCCGTACGCTTATCTCCAGCCATAAATCACCGCCGATGGGATGCATAAATGTGGATGAGCAAACGCCGTAGTGCTCCGACTCGGGCAATTCCACTTTGACCTTTACATTCGGCATTGGTCACTGGTGCTAAATGCATGCCACAACCTTCCCTGACCTTGGACAATTCATATTTAATAGCCATGAAGCCTGATGATTCCACAGATAACATACAGTACATGAACACACACATACACACACACACAGCAAGAAAAAAAAAAAGGCATCAAAGCAATAATTCCTGCACTGTAGCCAATGGTTTAATGCTATAATTCCCGATTGTTATCATGAGCAATCTTGTAATTTTCTCAGTCTATATAAGAAATCACAGAAGCAGACTGGATGTGATTGTTGTTATTATTAGTGATATTAATAATATCATTAATATTAACATTTGCCGATATCCGATATTGCCGATATTGCCCGAACACTTAATTTCCAATACCGATGTTAACTGATACCGATATATGCAGTTGATCCCTGAAATTTTTGTGATACCAGATTAAAAGCATCCTATAAAAAACTGTGTACAACATAAAAACACTACTTCAATATAAGTTACAGAAAAATGCCACTTTTATTTTTTTTTACCATTTTGTAATAACTTTCCAATAACATTTATAACATTATAAACTGGGCTCATTCAGCCCTCACAACAATAGTCAATATAAATGGGCACAGAAAGAAACTAACAACTAACTAACTAATACAAATGTGTTTAGTCATGACATAGCTGGGTTTGAGAAACTCCTCACCTTTAGTATTCCCAGCGCCTTGAACAAAAGAGAATGTCTGGTTCTCCAGGACAATGAACTCCATGATGTTTGTCTGATCTCTTTTGCTCCTGGCTGTTCTTTATCGTATTTAACTTTGACTCTTTGAGAGACAGCTGCGTTGTTGTTGTTGTTGTTTTACCATTCCATTCCGTGTTGTTTTGCTTTTTCTGGTTGCATAAAAACGCCTCATGATAAAGTGTACATTAAAATCTTACCCCCCTCCCTCACATGACCAGCTCCTTGCAGTCATTACGAATTACAGTTTTCTTATCCACAAAAAACTCCGGACCACAAACATTTACTGCAACATCCAGCATTGTTGTTGTGCCTTCAGGTGCGATTTGATGACATCATTTATCACGTGCCGGTCAAAGTGTCAGGACCCCATGAGGGAGGCCAGTGTGTATGCCGTGGCTTTGCAGCATCGGATTTTGAATATCGGTACCGAAGACCGATACGCTCCGATATTAAAAAGGTTGCTGATAGATTATCAACCATCCCTAGTTCCTATATTTTCCTTCTCTGGTCTGTTGCTCTACAACAGCGTTTCCATTAGCCCTCTGCCCGGCGGCACTCTGTGCTGTCCTGTGTCCGCCCTAACCTTTGACTGCAGCCAGTGCTTTAAAGGTTCTGCACTTTGCTCTTTCCCATTTGACCCGTCTGAAGTATACCTTTATAATTGCGCCTGTCGCTATCAAATGCTCATATGAGAGGGCGCCAGGGCAGCGGGGCTGAAGTCTGTCCAGTAACCTTTTGGCCCCTTGTTCATCCATTCTGCTCAGAGTGAATACGCCAGGCTTCCTCCCCCAACCCACAATTCCATACTGTATTAGTCTGCATGTCAGAGTTATTGATGGCACTCTGGAAATATTTTATCGGTCAGTCATGACCTTTGACTGGGGCTAATGCAAACACTAACCCTCCTTGAGCTTCCTATTGACATGTACACGTAGGCTATACATGCACATGCACATATGCATGTTTATCGACTTTGGTATAACTGGTTATGATAAAAAAATAGCCTTGTTATGCACAGCTAAGACAATAGGTACAGGAAATGTATATGTGGGAATATTATATTCCTTTAAACCGCACTTTTCCTCTTTGCTCTCTTCATCAGTGGATGTGCATCGTGCACTGATGCTCCCAACAATTAAGATAAGCCTGACCACAGCTGGACAATTACCTGCCAACTAACCTTTTCTCGGAGCACTTAAGAGTGTAAGGACCCCTGAGGATAGATGTGCCCCGAGTGGAACAAGCACTTGAACAATCCAGGGGCAAAGCAGGAGGCAGAATGTAATATATGTCGACAGAGAGGAAGGAGAGACAGGAGGACGAGGGAGGAAAATGATAGAAACGGGGGGGACAGACAGTATCATGGTGAGATTACCTAATCCTCTGTCTGAGAGGAGTATTTGTAGGACCTTCTGGTGTCAGACATGATGGGGGGCTTTGTTGAGGTTTACCCAGGAGAGGTCAGCTTAGTGGGGGGATCTAGCGGAGCACCAGGTGACCAGTGCTCTGTCCCCGAGCGCACACCTCAGCCTGTGGTTTGTAAACACTGTTAAATTAAATTGCACTGAGCTGATGAAATTTTCCTGCAGGCGGAGTCATTATCACATTGTGTACGGGTTTTAATTTACTCCCACAAACCCAGCTCTGGTTGTCAATCTGTTTTATGTTACAAGTTTCTACTGTAAGTTCATACAACTGAAACATTGTGTCCTGATGAAACCAATGGGAACAGAATACTGTTTATTTATTTTATTTTTTATTATTATTTTTTTCTTAAAAGGAAGGAATCACTTTGTTTCTTATTTCTTGGTACAATGTTTCTAGCAACTGTCAGGTTTCTACAGTATTTCTCCGCTGCACAATGGGACGAGTTTCAGCACTGTATGATATCTGATCCCCAAACCCTGCAGGGCAGCCACAGCAAATCAACAATGGATTAATGGATCTGGTTCTACCCATAAATCTCAGAGGAATTGGAAAGCATTGGAGGACAGTCAGCCTGTAGTGGTGTGCTTAATGTTACAGGCAGTTTGGGTTTCCAATCGTTCAAGGCAGTGACAGGGTAGTAAAGATGTGGCGACATCTTATGTCTGTGTTAAATCAAGGTGAATGTCAGTACTGCCGGGCTGTCCCTCCTCACGGAGCTGACACGTATTCATTGGCAGGGATTTGTTTGTAAATAACTCCATTGTCTTGTCTCATACGTCCCCACGTACAGTGCGGAACCTTCGTCAAGGGCCTGGGCGTCTGAGACATTTTCTTACCCACTGATGTCAGAAGGAGACTTTGGTTGTGGCCATAGATCATGGTGGTTAACAGCTAGCTGCTCCTGCAGGTGTGTAGGGAATGGCAGTAACTGCTTCCATTACTGTTGAGAATGGCTGAACTCCCAGAGCCCCCTCCAGACAACGCTGTCATTACACATCTATTGTAGGGTCTGAGAGGGAGCTGTAAGTAAGGCAGACTTATGGCCGCGATAGAGTGACTGGATGGTCTCCTCTGGCTCTGTGGAGGACGAGGAGGGACCCTGACGCGGACGCCTGGGCAGATGGAGCGATAGAGATGGAGGATGAGGATTAATCGAACACCCCAATATCCATGCCACAGCCGCCACCACCCTGTAAGCCCACCCCCCCACACCCTCCCGCTGCCGATATGCTTGTGAGTAGAGTGCAGGCTGGGGGGTGGGTGTGGTTATTTGGTGCTATTTTTACAAGAAACGGGTTGATTTGTCTTAGGCCATTACCGTCTATTACAGCTGCGAGTCTTGGGGAAAAGGTGGGAAGCGGCAGACGCTGGCATTCTGCCTAAAGAGAAATCAATGAAACAAATTAATCCTTCGCAGGCAGCAGTGACACAGTAATCCATCATTCAGGGGGTGCTTTTACACACAGAATCAGGGAGCGAGGCAGAGAGGAGGTGGAGGGATTGGGGGTCGGGGGGGACAGGGCTGGTGGGTGATGTCGATTGGGGAGAGGTGGGGGAGACGGTGCCAAAGCCCTAGGGGACAGGGGGAGACATCTATGCTCTAGTAACACTGGGGTAACGGTGGGTGGTGTCAGGGAATCAAGTGGTTCAACTGCACCATGACCATGGACATGACTACATGTACTTTGCTACTAACTTGAGATAGTGTAAAAAAAATAATGATAAGTAATAAAAATACAAAATAAAATTACAAAAATAAAATTTTTTTCATAATAATAGTGTTTTAATATAGATTTTATTGCAGGCCTGTTGCACCAACTGTGACCATTATATAGATAGAAAACTCACCTGTTCTGGCTCAGTATGATGATTTCCTCTAGTTTTCTTATCTTGGTAGGAAGCCCAGAATGGATAAACCTCATTACAATGCATGTATTGAATCTGACAATATCAATAATAATAATAAAGTTACAGCTGTTAATTTTAATATCTTAAAAAAAAATACATCGTAATCATTGTTTCTTTTGTAGAACTCTAGCTGAACCAGTGCTGCTCCTGTTTGATGGATTTAATAATTGCAGCGCATAAATAGCTGATTCTTCTTGACCGTGTCCTTTCCCAGACTGAGTCGGACAGACCAGAGTGATGGGAAAGTGGACTTTGTCGAAGACAGTCGGGTCATTGTGCACTATACGGACATTACTGTGACGTGAAAAAAGAAAATGAGTTACACTGGTCTGGAGAAAGAAGGAGAACACAGTTGCAGAGACTCATGATACAGCAAAGATCCCACACTGTGCATGACATTCCCAGCTGTGTCTTACATTGTGCATCATCATAGCCGCAGACCACGGTCCAGTTGTCCCCCACCCACAGGCATAAAAGAGCTCAAAGCCCTGTGGACAGAGAGGACGGACTACAGTGAAGACCATTTTTACTACTCACAGCAGAGAGATGTGCACATGCACCGTGTTTTACCAGCAGTGCACAGCCAATTTGAGCTCACATCTGCCCATGTGACCGTGTCATGTGATCCCAAACGGTCCTGTCCGGGCCAGTATCCTTATAAAGCAGCCGTTCCCTCCAGTGAATCACAAAACAGGCAACATCAAATGATATCACAGTTCAGCTAGGAGTGAAAAGGGAGAAGAAACACGCATGCACAGAAGTATTGGGAATGACATGTTTTTATTAAGATCTCTGCTGTATTGCATTGCCTGTTGGTCATATTACATCATTATGAAAGCAAGTTCAAGAGCACCATCCTCTCCGTGTTACTGTATCAGCCGGTTTGTTGGCCTGCGGGCTCCTTTGTGGCACCGTGGCTGTTGCACTGACACTCATTGATAGTGACTGTGTGTGTTTTTACAGCAGTGACTTGAAGCTGGAGCCCTGATTGAGGGTGGCGATGCTTAGGAAGCTTGGGCCAGTGCGCAGAGGAGGACGGGGGAGGCGGGGGGTGGGGTGGGTTAATGCAGAAACACAACAACCAGAACCATTATTTTCTGTGTCCTTGTAATAGCTGGTGCCACTTACCTTAACCAGTTTCTAAAAGAGGAATATCCAATAGCTCTGCTTTTCCCCCTAGAGACACAGGTGGCAGCATTCTGTGGAATGGCACGTTAGAAAATCAGAGAAAATAGCAAGTGGAGACTAAAGGGAAGGGTGGGAGTGAGTGAGTGTTCAGGGAGGATAGGGAAGGGAGGGGCAATTGAGAGGAAGGGTGAAGGGAGCAAGAGTGGACAGGGAGCAGAGAGGAGGCCAGTGGGGAGAGGAGGAGAGTGGGGGAGTAGAGTAAGGGTGGAAAACTGTGGGGATATTGCAGCAGCGCGGCTGGTGTGAGGGAGGCAGAGTGAGAAATGTTGCCGGAAATGCTGGAGCCAGCAGCATGTGCAAAAAAACCCCACACTGCAACATTTCTCATCCTTGACATCACTGACAAGCTTTCCAAACAGGCGCAATGTGCTTTCAAACTACAAGCTTGTAATATCCAAACCCTCAACACAGCCTCTCCTCTCTGATCCGTTCTTTTTGTTTTCTCTCCTTCTGTAAACAAGGACACATGTCAGGGATGTTACTTTTAACCAGTAGCCATAATTCTTAATTCCAGCGGCTTGTGATTAAGGGCTGTCACAGCAAAGACCAATTAAAAACATGTTTGTGTGCAGCGGGAACTTTCTCCCTGAAAATAAGTCATGGAGGAGACGCAGGGAGAGGAGTGGAAAAGGGTGAGGAATGACGGATATGAGGCGAGGGAAGGAGGAGGACAGAAGATTGTTGTGGAATGTTTGCCGTTCTGGCCAGAACTCGACCATCTCATTTGTCAGGGCTTGACCCCAACTTTGGGATCAAAAGTCAAAAGGAACATCTGAGGGAAACTGACTCGGCTGTTGCACACACACACAGAGAGAGAGAGAGACAGACGAGTAAACAGGCAGACGTGTGAGTGTCTCCCCTCTCCTCTCCTCTCCTTTCCTTCAGCACACATGATTTGATCCTGGTACATCTGTGTATATCATCACGAATATCCATCCCAGTCAGTTGTTTTATTAATGCTGAGTGTTATGTTGACCTCCAGCCATGAAAGGACTCACTGCCAGTTTCCCAAACTGCACTCTGTGGTCTTTCTTGAAGAGAGAATGGAGTAACTCAAAAAGAATGTGAATCCAAGGATGCTTGAATTCATTTCCCCGTAGGAAAAAAAAAAAAAAAAAAATACAAACATACCTAAATGCGGTATCTGGTACATTTTTGGTCTCCAAAAAATGTCCATTCAGTAAATAAAAGTATTTTTCCAATTAATTTTCCTTTCTATGTTTTAGTGGTTGTCAATTCTGTAGAATTGAATGAAATGTATTTCACCTACGGTTATTAAATTAAACGTCAAGCTTTGAGCCAGTATTAGGCTGCAGCAGAAGTGCGTCACCAGTGCACATTACTTCAAAACAATCTCCCCACATATGAACCAAAACTTTGTGCAAAACAGCAACGCCAATAACAAAGTATAGCAAGTAACATCTGTGTCGATTTAAAACACAATTTCGCTTAAACACTCCACGCCTCGGAGCATGCTGGGAAGCCCAGATCTAAAACTGTGGAAAACCTAAAACATAGCATTAAATATTGAAATAAAAATACATATAAAACACTAGAAACTCATTGTTTAAAAAGTTATATAAATGTTTTATCTTTAAAAGAGTGGAAAATATAGCTTAAATAGATCGTGTTACCTGATTATTTTCAGTCAAGTGACATGTTTAAAAATACTAATCGCAACAAGACGGACAGATAATCTTAAAATAATTCCTGTAATAATCTCTGATTGCTGCTTTTGTCCTCGTATAAGACATGTGAAGTGGTTAATATGGATCCTGTCAGGTCACATGATCCCAGCCTTCGTGCTAAGCAGCGTTGTCATCATCTTTGTCCCTTATATACCCACGCAACCATAAATTAAATCTCATCCTAGTGCCAGTCTTTGCACCTCACCAACACGTCCCACTGCGCCTCCGACCGCCTCTCCACCGTGTCACTGTTTCCTGCCTGTGGAGGAGACACACACACACACACACACACACACACACAGCACAAAGTTAGCCCCTGTGCCACTGACTCACTTTCACAAACTTTCCTGCTTCAAGTTTCAAATTAAAGGGAGGAGGAAATCAGGCTGTGGACAATGTGGGTGGCCCACTTTGGTGACCGACATACTGAGTGGACACCTGCATATCACATGGCATTAAGACAGTGGATAACAAAAGCTGCACCTTGCACACTGGAAATGGTTCATTTAGTGGTAGGGGGGGGGGTTTATCATCACGTCTGAAATTTGTTTTTGTCGTGCTCCCTGCTCCTGCACCTCCCGGTTACGAGACAAATTATTAATTCACTTTGTTGGAAATGCAACCTTTTCTAACTTTTTTTTTTTTTTTTTCTTTCTGCAAAGGCTGCGTTTCGTCTTTTGAGCTGCATCTCAAATCTTACACCTTTGTCATTCCTTGGCTGGACACATCAAACAGGTGTTGTGAATAATTTATCTTCAGAATTTCACATTGATAAGGTCACAATCTGGCAGGTCTGGACACTAAACACCAGCCCACCTCCACATGGTCTCCTCAGTGTCTTTTATACACACACACACATGTGTCCACACACACTCAGAACAGGCACGCTGCTTAAAATATCCAAAAATATTATACGATATTGTTGTTTCTCTTAATCATATGAGGGAAAACGATGGTTTGAGGGTTTTTTTACATGTTAACTTAGTAAATGCATGTTTTTTTTTAAATAAGTTATATGTCACACTCATGTATTTTGATGTTATTTCACACTTTCGAGCTTACATGGTGCATCATAATAGAACAACATTTCATTTATACATTTGTTTTACCCATAATGTTAAGTAACTTAACATATTGTACCTATAATTGTGTCAAATCCTGGCTATTTCAATAAAACACAGAGTAGTCAAATGCCCTCACAGATTTTCAAGTTAAAGTCACACATGTATATGTACAGTATCAATAGTAACACCATCGTATATCAATACAGTCGACTCTCTAACTCAGTATACAGACAGCAGTGTGAATTCCCTCAGTGTCATGTCTCCTCCCTCTAAAAACTCACATTGGGAATCGCACCTCCACCTCCCAGTCGTAATAGTTGTTTAAAAAAATTGTTTTTGCACTCTGCTGTGTCGGGGGCTAATCTCACTCCTTTGTCGCGGAGCTGTATTTCCACTGTGTGTGTTGTCGGATAATGTGAGGATGGGATGAAAGGTAATCTGCGTGCAGAATTCCTAAAGCTCCCTTATCCTTGTTGAATTTCTCAAGAATTCCACCTCTGCCCTCTGGTTTCCCTGAAATAAATTACTTTAAGGGTGAGGTGGCTTCGCCACAGAACACCTAGTGCGCGTGTGCGAGCGCGTGTGCGAACGAGGCGTGTGTGTGTGTTTTGAAAATAAATATATAATTTGTCCATAAATAATCTGGGAATAACAACATCACCCCCCCAGCCCCCCCCACACCCCCATCCCACAGATGCCACGTATTCCACGGTATTTAGAGGATGTCGAGTCGATCACGTATGATCACAGCTGATGCGTCACACACACTGACACAGCATTATATTTCTCAGCCTAACCACCAGTCATGTGCACCAGTCAAACCCCCTCTGATAAAACATGTTCCCCTGTCATTTCATCTTCGGTTCTGCTTAGTTTACTCTGTGTTTGAATGGAGCTGCTGACTGATACATGCCAGGCTTCCGTTTGTCCTTATGAAGTGCGTGTGCGTGCGTGTATATGCCTGTGTGCGTGTGTGTGTGTGAGGGCTGCGCCTTCTATACTTTCACTTTGGGAGTTTTATCTCTCTCTCTCTCTTTTTTTTTTTTGTTTTTTTTTTTTTTTTTTTTTTTTTTTTTTTTTTGGTGTGCTGCAGAAATGACAGTGTTTGCACTGAGGAACCACCAGGGTTTGACTGCTAATGGATTTATAATCTCCGTCTCTGGGACCATCCAAAGTAATTAGCACCATAGACTGCGAAGAAATGATGGTTAGTGAGCAATAAAGCCAGTGCCCATAGCATAAACTGACAGTCCTTCTAACTTAACTCCAACCTCAAGCCCTAATTGGAAAAGTCATTGCTGTTATTGTCTTCAATTACCGTGTGCGATGTAAGAGAAGGATGAAGAAAGAAAGAAAAGAAAAGAAAAGAAAAAAATCCTGGAAAGAGACTTTCATTCATCACGTCTGGAAATGAAGGGGTCTCAAATCCCTGGAGACACTATGGCATATTAAAAGTATAATGAGGAAATAGCCTAAACAATAATACGCAGGGAAAATTGTTTTAAATTCCTATACCATTGTCACAATTAAAAATGAGAGTCAACGTATGCGTAAGTGATAACAATAATAGTGTAGAATGACAGGGCTTTTTTATTATTATTATTATTCTGATTTCTAGTCGCCTTTATTTCCATGTGTAAACTCTCCAGTGGAGAGACACTTCAGGGTTTAATAATTAATATATCCAGGCTATTTCCTGAAAACTCCTGTTGCCTGTTAAATGCCTCACAGTCCTTAATGGCTGCAGCCCTATAGGCTCCAAGATATTTCCACTATTTCCCATGAATAGCCATTCCATTAACAGCGATTAGATGATGTCCATTCAAAGTTGCTGATCCATAGGAAAAAAAAACGCCAGCGGATAAAAGGCGATTTCAAGTGACCTCGTCCCTTTCACACCAATCTGAGCCCCCAGAATAATTTGGGGATCAGATCTGGACAAAAAGACCCCCCTCCGACCCCCGCCCCATTCGTCTGTCTCTCTCTCTCTCTCTCCCTGTCACACACATACAATTTTCAACCCCCTCCTTTCTCCCCCCCTTCAACACACTCAGAGCTCCAAAACATTACATTCAAACTAGGTTTCATCATTTTATTATACGAGTATGGTAGTGTGTATGGCTCTTCCCTGTTAATCTCTATTTAATTTTATTGTAATATTTTTTATTTAGAAATTATACATGCACACAAGGATGTTGTGATGAAGTAAAACTTAAGGAAATAATTATGAAAAATATTTTTTCACTGAAAGAAATTTAAAAAATTAACGTAATTTAAAGTAAATACATTGGAATATAAGAATAGTAATATATTTTTTTAATAGCTCCCTTTGTTGTCCAGTGCAGTGTGTAATACATATGACGGCTTTAACTGTAATTTATACTCAACTTAAACCAGGTGTTGTCTTATTATGGTATGGGTCAGACGTGGACAATACACCTTTGTGTTGCACCTGCTTTAATTTGACACATCGGCTCCTATTTTATTGAATAAATCTAAAATACAGATCATGTTGTGAAACAACAGCCTAGAAGTCACGACAGCGCAACACAGCGCATCCCACGGTTTACTTTAATTGAAGCCTGAGACGTTTATAAAACATTCCAGCAACTTCCCCCCTTTTCCTGACTGACCATAGAAAACTTGCAGTAGTTACAAAAAAAAAAATCAATGTAATTTCACGTGTTTAATGCCACACGTGCGCCACTACACCATTAATCTGCGTCTAATATAGAAACAAACAGCCTGGACTCAGCATGGGATGCGTAATGACGCACGCATTAAGTTCCAGTCACATTACGAGTGTAATGGTGTTGGTTTGTTTTCATTTACGCTGACAGACGCTTAAGTCTCAGCGATCAACAGCAGCAGCAGCAGCATCAGCTGTATGGATGTGGCCCTCAGCCCTTATGACCCCGCGTCCAGAAACATAACACTGGAGACGAGGCTCCAAGAGCGGAGGCCCCGCTGAAAAGGACTCACCCTTATTTAGGAGGGAGAGAGAAAAAGAAGAAGGGAGAATCCCTGTAATGTCTTATAGGACTGTTCTTTTTTTTTTGCTTTGTGGTTAATACTCAGGATGTGATTACACACAATCAATAAATGGAAACACAAACCTCCACCAATTTGTAAAAGCCCGCTTCCCCTTCGGAGAGTTTCAACTGCTCCAGAGCTGTGTCTCCTGGTCATCTGTTGTTTTATTGAGGGGGCCTCGAACTTGTGACCTCAGTGTTTTCCCAACTGATGATGTTGCTGCGTGTTGGTTTCAGCTGCACTACAGCTGCAGTGTTAAAAATGGAGGGGATTACTGTTCATCACATCACATATGATCTGCTCTTATTTTTTTTTACTTTTTTTTTTATTACTATTGCCCATTAATTATTTATCTTTCAGGTCATTTAACTAAACTACAGCACTGAGGGAGTAATTAGATTCTTCACTGATTATTTTTTTATGGTTTATAGCTTTGGCAATTAATAAAAAAGACGTTATATTTAATTTAGAAAAAATAATTAAATTTGGTGTTATTTTTAAAAAATTTAATATATTGATATTACATCAATATTAAAATTAATGTTGGTGTCATTTTGCTGTTTGAATGGGAGATTATGGAACATAATAATAGGAGGGAAAATAAATATTAAAAACTCAATTAAAAATAATAGAATATTAATTACGTGCTCAATACGCACAGGATAGCAGTCAGCAACATGGCAGAGAAATGTTGTTTTTTTTTTTATTATTATTTTGTGCAGCTTTTTTGAAAAGTTGCCACGATCAATTTAGAGGGTTGTTTATCCTACTTTTTGTGTAACTTGACTTTTTTTGTGCCATTAATTCATGTCAACAGTGTGATGGATCACAGCGTGACATTTTTCCTTTACTCTGTCGCACATGCAGTCATTTTTCCAACTCAATGATGTGTGTGAGAGTGCACTACACTTAACGCCGATCCACCTTTTGTTTTATTTCTCTTTATTTGCACGTATTTACACGCTACATTCTGGTTGCGAGTGTGGGGGGAAGTACGGGAGGTGGAATAAACCTTACCCATGAAAATCCACTGACGTCCAGGCATAGGGAAAGGGGCTATTATTGATTTTATTTTGTATTTTTCCAACAACCACAAATCTGCAGCCTTCTGCAGGTGACGTTCACGGGACGGCTCGTGTCCAGCCGCGTAACTACAGCAAAGTTATCAGGTTATGCGAGATGCAGAGGCGCAGTCTGATCCGCATCACTGTGCGCACCCGGGAAATGATGCGTATTTCTTATATTTTTATCTCAACTTACGATTCCTGGTCTACTTTTAATAGTTTTGCGAAGGCGCACGGACAAAATGCGTCCGCGCGCACCAGAGCGTGGGGCAAATATTGTGTAGATAAAACGCGTACTTGCCTTATGTGCGCCCGGTTTGATCCAGGTTGAAAGCTGCTCCTCTCCTCCGAGCCTCCGCCACCTCCGCCTCAGCCTCTGCTGCTGCAGCGTCTTCTCCTTCTTTTTTATGTCCCGCTGTCCACTTTTCTCCCCTTTTCTCTCGCCGCTTCCCAGC
Source organism: Paraplagusia blochii (assembly GCA_016785265.1). Lineage (NCBI taxonomy): Eukaryota > Metazoa > Chordata > Actinopteri > Pleuronectiformes > Cynoglossidae > Paraplagusia > Paraplagusia blochii. The sequence continues at coordinate 39,555 of JAFBJS010003579.1, read as the reverse complement.
TTTCTATTAGAGCCTCTCTATAGCCTGCTCCCATTCGCTGCCCCTCTCACTCTCCTCTCCTCTCCTCTCTTCTCCTGCGGAGCCTTTTTCCCAATCTGAGGAGTTAAATCTTAATGATACACTTAGAGGGAGAGGGAGAGAGAGGAAAAAAATCTTTGTCCGATTTAATCTTATTGGTTTCACCTTTTCAAAGAGCCGGAGACATGGCCGGGGAGTTTTCAGTGGAGTGTCCGAGACATGGGACGGGAGAGAGAGCTCTCATGTTGAATACTTAAAAAAGAAGCCATCCCTCCAGTGCGTTTGCAGAAGGGGGCTCTGGCATGTTTGCGCCCCATTGTATCTACTAATATCTCTTTGTGGTCAAAGATTTGCATTCAGACACTTTGAATAAGAATTCTGAACAATAACTTCACGCATGAGGGACGCTCGTCCTTTATGTAGCATGTGCAAATATAATGCATTCACCATGGACGATGGACGATATCTCTGTGCTCCATCTTTATTAGGTGCAGTAAAATCCGCACTTTGCTTTTGATACTTTGCTGTGCTGTCGACATGTTGGTGTATTTATTGTTGACAAACTTTTTTTTTGTCTCCCCCACTCCCTCTTTACTCTGTTTCCTTACACACATACAATACAATAAATTATTTTTTCTATATTCACAAATACATGTGCGTAAAAATCCTTATTTTTGCTTAATTTTCCAAATCAACTCCCCAGTCTTAAAACCCCCCGTATCTTTGATGACTTAATGCATGCACTCATATTAGGTTGTAATTGTGCATCGTACGCTAGATGGCAGCGCGATCCAGACATTTTTCAGTCTGAGAGGCGGTGAGGCTGCAGAAACCCTCACACAAAAAGCCGGAATCCCCATGCAAATTCCCCGCAACTTCACATGATTTGGAATTACTGTCATTATTAAGACATAATGTGACACCGGCTCAGTGATTGTGGAAACTGCAGCATCCCGGTAATTATTAAATGTTGCTTATTGCTGCGACTATTTATGGAGATCTGCCACCGCTGTCACACAGCATCCCGGTTCGTACAACATGCTTTTCCGTGCATCAGCCTTTGGATTTGACATCTCCTGCCTTTATGGGCGCCTTTCAACTAAACCCTAAGTTTTAATCGGCGACACTGTTGCCGATTACCGCCGCGGATTTACCGCAATGCGCATGGCAAAGACAAAGCAACGTGTAAAAACTGTGGAAATCCGCGTCAAACCAAACATGACACCGGTTATTTCTGCGAGATATCAGACCGCAAACAAACCATATTGAAACTTTGGGCAGGAATTCTGTGCCAGAGTCCTTATTTCGCCGCCGCGCACAGCTTTTTTGGGCTTTATTTGCCGTGCGTAAAACCTTTGTGCCCCCCGCAACACCACCCGCTCCTGTCCCTGTTGCCTTTAACCCGCTTTTTTAGCCATTCTATCCAGGGTTTCTTCCTCTTTTTGGCGACAATAGACGACCCATACTAATCAGGTTTCAAAGTAAATAGCAGCGCGGGGCGAGCTCAATGTAAATTGTGCCTGTCAGAGACCCCCAACCCCTCCAGTGGTTGGATGGCAACACTACAAAAAATATCCACGGGTTCAGTACCGAGTCTGGAAATCTTGGCTTTAACCAAAAAATGTGCCACTAAAACCCCGATCCATGTGTTGAGGATCATTCCTACTTGTTTCCAAAGCTAGACCAGACCGGACTCATCAGGTTGGGTGTTTGTCATTTCTTTATAATCACATCCAACCTTGTTGTCTCGGCTCGTCGCTTTTTTTTTACACGTTTTTTTTTTTTTTTTTTGCTGAAACGTATCTCGAATTCAGTACCGAGTCTGGAAATCTTGGCTTTAACCAAAAAATGTGCCACTAAAACCCCGATCCATGTGTTGAGGATCATTCCTACTTGTTTCTAAAGCTAGACCAGACCGGACTCATCAGGTTGGGTGTTTGTCATTTCTTTATAATCACATCCAACCTTGTTGTCTCGGCTCGTCGCTTTTTTTTTACACGTTTTTTTTTTTTTTTTTCTGAAACGTATCTAGAAACGCGTTTTAGGTGCAAAAACAAGTGGAATTGTCCACATCCTCGCATTCGCACTGACTTTTAAGGAAACAATTATGTTTCAGGGTTTGAACACGAGACTGAATGACTTGTCAGGATGGACATTTTTTGCAGTGAATGAACGGAGGGAGACCGACCAATAGGGAAGCAGAGAGGGCTTGGCTATAACCTTAGCCTCCCATTTTTTCCTCTCTCTCTCCCTCTCTTTCGCTCTCTCTCTCCCCCTCTCCTCCTCTCCTCCTCCCCTATGCAGGGCTCTGGCCAGTCAGTCGCCTTTGATTATCAGTCTCCAGCAGCCCCTCTCTTGGCTCCTTGACATGAGCACCATATAAGGCGCAGCGATCTCCATAGAAACGTGTCAGTTTCAATAGTAGTGTCAAAGTTCACTATATACAGACATTCGCGCAGATCCCCCGTTTCGGAAACATTGCTCTGCTGGTCCTCTCGTTTAAGCGCATTCAATTTTTGGGTCTCTCCTTCTTCTTGCATATTCTATTAGTTGTTGGTGCTTTTTTTTTTCCTCTTCTTCCCTTTTTCATCTTTTTTCCTCTTCGTATCTCCATTCCTGCTGCCGGAGAGAGGTGAAACTATACATGGGCACTCCATTCGCCGACGCGCTTTGCTTTCGCTGCCGGGCGAGATGATGAGGTTTATTTAAGAATATAGATGTAAAAATCCAGCTCTTCAGTCTGTCCTCCCCTCCTGTGCGGCGAAGACGGGAGCGTAAAGGAGCAAGGAGAAGAAAAGAGAAAGGAATTTATCTCCGCAGCACTTTGGATCGCGTGTCTTTCCAGCAAAAGGTCTCCTTTTTTTGACTCGCTCCTGCGTCCATGTGAAGCGCTCCTGCCTTTTTCTCTCCTTTGTGGCTATTTCGTACCCAGCTGCAATTTGTTACGACTGGACTCGGGTTTTCCTACAAGATTAGGGATTCCTGAATGGCTGACTGCAATTTACCTTGGAACTGGCCTCCCGATACTTGCATATCCTGATCGGGTGCCTCTTCAATCGCCCTGCTGTTATTTTTGAATGTATTGATCGCGCTCCACTCTACTGCTCCATACCCCCCGTATGAGATTGCGTGCTCCGATTTGACTTTGCACCGCTCCGTGTTTTGAGATCTATATTATTTTTTTCTTCTCCTCAACGCTCCACTAACACCGGCGACCATTTCGCTTTATAGCACTTTCCGTGGCCGAGATATGGCAATGGTAGTTAGCGTTTGGCGAGATCCGCAGGAAGACGTGGCCGGAGGACCTCCGAGCGGCCCCAACCCAGCAGCGCAGCCGGCGAGGGAGCAGCAGCAGGCGGCGTCAGCGGCGCCGCACACTCCGCAGACCCCCAGCCAGCCGGGACCCCCGTCCACACCGGGGACCGCCGGGGACAAGGGGAGTCAGAATTCTGGACAGAGTCAGCAGCATATTGAATGTGTGGTTTGCGGAGACAAATCGAGCGGCAAACACTATGGCCAGTTTACCTGCGAGGGATGCAAAAGTTTCTTCAAGAGGAGTGTACGGAGGAACTTAACATACTCATGTCGTGCCAATAGGAACTGTCCCATTGACCAGCACCACCGAAATCAGTGCCAATACTGCCGGCTGAAGAAGTGTTTAAAAGTGGGGATGCGCCGGGAAGGTGAATATATGCATATACACGTATATACACATACATTCTCGCACACACTACAGACCACTCTGCTGTGGATTTTACGCATCCACAGCAGCAGCAGCCACCGTGGTAGTAGACGAGGGGGAAAAGGGGCTGCCATGTTGCATTAAGGTCACAGTCTATACAGCTGGGCACATACTGCAGTCTCCATCCATGATTTTCAGGGATGTTTGCATGAATGCTTAAGTCTCCCTTTTTTTTTCTACCCCCCTCTCCGTTCATATACATAGAAGGAGAGAGGGAGAGAGAAGAGGGTAAAAGGCCAGAGAGCAGCCACAGTAGCTGTGCTTTCTCAACGCTGGTCGCCTGAACAAAGCGGTCGGTCTGACGCAGCTGACCTTTTCATTTAATTTTCCTTATTTCTAGAATTCAATGTTGGTCCGAACGCCACCATTGTCAAAAAGCACTAGGTGCAAATGTGCTGTTCCAAGCACAAATGGGTTTTAGGAGAAAAGAGGGATTGTGTTCGAGTGTGTGTGTGTGTTTACGTGTGTGTTGGTGTACAGTGTTCAAAGCTAAGCTCTTTTAGAAGTGTGTGCAGATTGTCCTCTCACATCCGTCTATGTAGTGCTGTTGTTTTGGTCTTTTTTCCCGTGTATATGTCTCTCTCTGTGTGTGTGTGCGTGTGTGTGTGTGTGGATATTGGTGAGAACACACTCCAGACCAGACCCTGGTCTCTGGCTTCTGCTCTCTGGGCTGACTACACAGCTCAGAGGCTGAAGTTGTTTTTTCCTGCCTGCTGTCTTTCAGGCCGGGTAACTTCCCAAACCATGATGGTTGTTTTAAATCCAATAAATGACAAATTAAAATTTCCCTCCCATTTTTTTTTTGCAAACATCCCTCTGTTCCACCCTGTCATCCACATGCACACTCAGAGTCCAGGTCTAACACACACTGGTCGACATTAATATTTAATTCTGATATCAAACAATGGCTGAAATCCCTTAAGTTTCACACTACCGTTCCGTGCGGGTAAAATGTACAATTGTGGCTGCAATTAACGGTAATTATAAACTCGGTGTGGAACGTGTCCGAGCACAGCAAATAATTATTAAGTTGAATAGAAAATTTCCACCACTAAAAAAAAAATATATAAAACCAAATGAACTCCAGTTTGCTGTTCCGTGCAATGCGACGATACGCCTTGAAAAATTGATGGCAATAAAATAATAATATAAAAAAATATGGCAACTTGTAGAAAATGTGCGCGTTACGTGTGCAAAAGTGATTGCATTTTTCTATTTTTTTGCACATGTAACCTGCCTGTGTAAATACTAATGCAATGAGTGTGAAGGTGAAGGGACACAGCACATATGTTCTGGTGATAAATGTATTATGATCGATGGACTCAGACTATCTTTCAAGCCTCATACACTGTAGTCAATATGTTTTGAAGTGTGTGTTGAATTATTTTGGATCTCAATGCATGCCGGGGTTTTTTTTTTTCCACGTTTTCTTTTTCCTCATTTACTGGACACACAGTGTAGCTCCAGCTTTGCTGGACGTGTTGTTACTCTTAAACAATGTTTATCAGTCCTGGATGCACATTTCCTCTTTTTCTCTTTCTTTTTGTCAGCGGTTCAGCGAGGACGAATGCCTCCAACTCAACCCAACCCTGGCCAGTACGCGCTGACGAACGGGGACCCACTGAACGGCCATTGCTATCTGTCCGGATACATCTCGTTATTGCTGCGGGCCGAGCCCTACCCGACCTCCCGGTACGGGAGCCAGTGCATGCAGCCCAACAATATCATGGGCATCGAGAACATCTGCGAGCTGGCTGCTCGTTTGCTCTTCAGCGCCGTGGAGTGGGCGAGAAACATCCCCTTCTTCCCCGACCTGCAGATCACCGACCAGGTGTCCCTTCTCAGGCTGACGTGGAGCGAGTTGTTTGTGCTTAACGCGGCCCAGTGCTCCATGCCTCTGCATGTGGCCCCTCTGCTCGCCGCGGCGGGCCTCCACGCCTCCCCGATGTCCGCGGACCGCGTCGTGGCTTTCATGGATCACATCCGGATCTTCCAGGAGCAAGTGGAGAAGCTTAAGACGCTGCACGTTGACTCGGCAGAGTACAGCTGCCTCAAGGCCATCGTGCTGTTTACATCAGGTGGGTGTCCACCACATTGCCACACTACGGGGAGTCGGGGGTCAGTAGGAGTCAAACTCAGGGGCCACTTCCACTCGCGGCGCCTGTTGTGGCACCGTGGATATGGCTGTCAAACCATAGGGCTGGTCGCAAACTGTGACTTTACGAGAAGTGTATGTTGCCGTTAGAAGAGCTATTTTGTCAACAGCTTACTACATATCCACTTACATGCATTCCCATGTCAGTTGTAGCCGCATCAGGCGTGTAAACAAACCCAGATTGAGTGAGCGCGTCAACATTTTCAGCCTCAGCTCTCACTCAAGTCATCCCAAAACAGGACATAATAGTTTTTTTTTAGTCTTTTAAGACATTTATGTCCTCAAACAGTTTCTAAAGCACGCCGTCCACACGTTTATTTTGCGTCCGTCGTTTTTTTTTTTTTGGAACAGGTGTCAAACAATCGTGCGTAAAGATGGAACAGTCCATCAATGAGTGATATATGGCAGCTGATGCATTTATGGCTGTTGCTGCTGCTGCTTGCTTTCATCCTTGTTTTGTGTGCGCAAACACATGTCTTGGGGGTGGGCAGGAAATAATCCTCAGCAGACTGCAGATCAAAACGCTGATGAAAGTTGATTCATAATGTCTGTGCGGCACTTCTGCACGACTCTCACAGCCACGCCGCATGTTCACCAGACTAAGTTGACCCATTAATTTCCTTATTTTCTGAGGAGAGTTTCTCCCGAGGAGTCGTCAGCAGTCATTTTCAAAAGTAACCCACATTGTTGATAGCTTAATTGATGGCTGACTGGGGTAAAGTCCCATAAGTCCCTTTACCCTCCGTGCGTAATTTCAAATCTATTTTGCAGTGGGTCTGTGTGTACACTTGGTGTCATTAGAACTGCGGGGTCAAAAGAAGTTGGGTAATGATGGAAAAGGAAAAGTTTGGCTTTACGCACAGGCCCCAAAAACTTTTCTCCCGAACCTGCGTCAGTTGCAACTTTCTTTCCCCATTATCTCATATTTGGCTCGTCTCAAAATTCTACAAAGTGGCTCACGAAAATCCACAATTCAGCCAGATTTTGGGAAAATATTAAGATTTAATTTAAATAAAAAATTTGGATTTATAATTTAGCAAAATAAAAGCCTCATGACATCCTGAAGTGTGTGTTAACTTTTCACTTCACTTTTAATTTGAGCAGCTGTCACACTTATCCGTCTAATATGTTTTACATGTATTTAATTATTAAAATCCTAATTTACTTAACCTCACATTTAGTCACACCTGAATGCACACTAGCACTTTAATGGCATCGTATATTATATCATATTTTATTATTTTTTGTTATATTATATTTTGTTAGACAGTGTTCGAATTATATATATTGAATACATATATAATTATATTATAATAATTATGATATAAATAGAATTTTATATATATAATGCTATACAGCGTGTATAGGTTAATGAAAAATTCCAGTATTTTAATTAAAGAAACCCTTTATTCCTCATTAAATCTGTAATAGGAATGGAGATTCTTCTTCACCCACTAAACCACCTTCAACTTTCATTTTCCCCTTTTTGGCCAAAACGACATCACCACAAAGGTTTTCCTACAGTCCCAGGATTTTCTGATTTTATATTTTTAGTCTCAGGAGCCATAATAGCTGCTTTCAGCCTTGTGGTTTGGCATCTGCTGGTTAATTTGACGCACCAAAATTTGGGATACACACACTTAGGGGTAAATATGAGTTTAAAGGCAAATAAATGCGTAATGTGCCTCGTGCCGTACTTGGGTAATGTGACAGTCCGTTAAATTCACTATTAGCCAGACCATCCTGTCATATTTCCTCATGCCCTGACAATCCTGACCAGATTTTCCTATTGCACGGTGTTTGGGGGTAATTCACACTGGATTACCCGGCGAAACTCCATACGCACATTAAAGTTAACTCCGTGTTTTCTAACACATCATTGAGTTAGGGTGACGGACAACAGTTAGTGTTTGGCCACCAGGAGTCACGTGGGGACCGTGCCCGGACCATTCTGGTCTGTTTACCCAGTAAAAAAAAAACACGGACCAGGTCAGTATTTTCTTACGTAAATAATGTTGGCCAAGTGAAAAAAATACCTCACCACGGTTCTGTATCAGTGTCTCGTATGAACTCCATATTCACATGTGCACAGTGTGCGCTGCGCAGACACAGCCACAGAAATAGTCCTTTGCAAATCTGGAAACTATCTGTTCCCATGTCCCAGTGTGTGTTGAGGTTATGGGGTGCAGCTTTTGCAGCCAAGCCTTGGGAAGAACTATAGGGTGTCTTTGACCATCTTTCCTTTGACACACACACACACACACACACACACACATTAAAAAACATTGCATTTTCACACTGGTGCCAAGTATTAGGATTTGCAACAAATTCCCAAATTAAATGAGTCCCTACAGTATTGATTTTTTGAAGATTTTTTTAAAAGGGGGAGGGAGCCAATCGTCCTTAATCCAACTGGATTTGAATATTCGTGGGACACTGACCGGGCCGCAGCCGAGGTCACAGTAAATCTCCCCGAGATCCCTGCGTTGCCCTCGGGTTCACGAGGTTATTGAGTCTGGCCTTGGTGAGTTATGACACCGAAAAATCACCGAATAGGCTTTAAAAGCGTCTGTGCGACGTTCAATGTCGTATAGTGCTTGAAATCTGAAGCAGCTTCCCTTGTTTGGTCTCCACAGAAGCACAATGCTCACTACTAGACTAGTCTTAAGGACAGGCTGCAGACTCCATGTGGGACCATAGAGCTTTTACGCCGGTGGTTACGCTGCTTGCATTTACAGCACTTTATAAGCAGTAGGACACAGATGCTTGGGTTGAGAGCGAAAAACAGACCCAAACGTAGTAACGCACTCACAAACTGTTTTTATTTTTATGTTTTAGTCTATACAACACGAGCACGGCCGCGCGCAATCTATCAGTGAACACGCAAAACCTGCGCGTCACATACACACACACACACAGACAGAGAGACAGAGACACCGAGGCTCGTTCACCGACACTTTACGTCGCCTCATCTCCGTGGATATTGACTCCACACACCTCCACTCACAAATGGGATTGATACCGGCGGCCTGTCCTATAGGCTACGTCAGAAAACAGGCCAAGGCTGGTCTATGGAGAGAAGAGCAGCGAAATGACTTTACAGCTTACAGCGGAGTAATTAGGTCACATTACAACCAGTGTAATTTCAGATTCATCTGTGCCCGTTTGTGTTGCCTTACACTCCAATCCCCCAGAGTCCAGGCATGAAGAGCAGAGGGCCTGTAGGCCTACAACCTACTACCTTCCCAGCCCTGCGTTGCCCCCACCGGCTCCTCCCTGCTGCAAAACTCAGTTTTCCATTACAGTCAGCTCCATATTCCTGTTGACTGTTGCGGGAGAAGACGGAGATATAACCCCGGTTCCCTGCAAGCCTTACCCGGGCAGCACGACCTCCACCTCCCTCCCAGCCCCCTCTACCCTCTGCGCTCGGTCTCCATGACGCTCCCAGTGGCTCCGTGTGATGTTGCATGTTTGGCCAGTGTGTTTGTTCATTCCACTTTGTCAATAACACGTAAAGGCTGATGTTGAATGATAACCGGGGAGGGAGCGAGCTCCTGCACGATGTAAATTGGCAATGGCAAAGTGTGCACTTTATCCAGAGTGGAGCCCACACGAGGCTGAAATTGTCGCCATGTGTGGATGTGTTTTCCACGAGGATCGGTGCGTTCACGTCAGGCAAATACATTAGAAGTGTAGTTGGAGTGTTTGACGTCCAAACATAATAGGGAATAATTGATTTTTAATTATTCCACGTCACTTTAAACCCTTACGCGCGACGCGTCCCTGCAGATCCTGACGATTTGAGAGTCTGGTTGGTTTTCAAAGTATATATATTTTTTTTTATCATGCGCATTTGGGCCACTTTGTGTTTATTTAGTTTCACTTGGTTCATTATCGATTAATAACCTGTCAATCATCATACACTTAGGTGCAGGCTGTTCCCCTCTGCCTAATGGAAGTCGTATACCCGTCTAACCACAGTGTTCTCTGGTGTTGGTGTTCTCCACAGATGCTTGTGGCCTGTCGGATGCTGCTCACATCGAGAGCCTACAGGAGAAATCCCAGTGCGCTCTGGAGGAGTACGTGAGGAGCCAGTACCCGAACCAGCCCAGCCGCTTTGGGAAGCTCCTGCTGCGGCTGCCCTCTCTGCGCACCGTCTCCTCATCGGTAATCGAGCAGCTGTTCTTCGTCCGCTTGGTAGGTAAAACTCCTATTGAAACCCTCATCAGGGATATGCTATTATCCGGGAGCAGCTTCAACTGGCCTTACATGTCCATCCAATGATCCCTAATATGAAAGTGGAAAAAAAGAGAAAGAGAGAGAGAGAGAGGGAAAAAGGACCAAAATTCAGCACCCCCTCACCCCGTCCTCCTCTTCCTCCTCCTCCTTCTCCTCCTTCTCCTCCTCCTACAAGAAGACTATATATAGGACCTTTTCTGAACAAACTTGGAAGACATTACTTTTTTCTGTCTTCTGGGACTGTGATGGAATACATAATGTACAGAAAAATATTGGAACTGGACTTTACACCTGTGTAAATCCACCCCGTCATCTTCAAGAACAGTACTCTTCATTTTGTAAAATACTAGTCTTTATTTTCCTTTTTTTTTTTGTAAAAAATACAAATAAAATGAAAAACATCATATGCGCAGTAAGAAAAAAAGAATCAAGACTTAGCGGGAAAATAATGTTTCCAAGCAATTATAAGAATTGTCCTGTGTCTATGTACCTCTCTGTTTTGTATTTTTTCTGGTTCTAAACCAGGGTTTCTGTGATTCTATACTAATAATTTTTTGATATAACCTTTTGCTTCTTATAATGAGTGCGATATATGTTGTCGAAGCTATGTTCTCCAAGAATTAAAATTGAAGTGAGGAATTAAAAACAGAAAAATAAAGAAATTTAGACAAATAAGAAACAGTCTAATCGCTATGACAATATCACCACTGATGGTTGAACTTTTTTGCCCTAATTGAAACGATGGACCTGCAGCAGCAGCAGCAGCAGCAAAACTGACCTCCAGGACATTTTTACTGAGAGGACGTCTGGGGCGCCTTTGACTCCCCCAGGGCCATGAATGCGCGTTGGAGTCGATCATCAGTCAAAGAGGAGAGACATGAAAATCAAAAGCACTTTTAATATATCATTTCAAATACATTTTGTTTGTTTCGTCTTGAAGAATTTCCATTGTTTCTTGAATTTTATTGGTTGTTGCCTTCACTTTGCTTACTCCATGATGCAGCTTTTTGAAGAAGGGTCGGTTGATGAAGTTGTGTGATGGTGACTGTACTATTAAAAAAAACAGAAATAGGCAACCACGTCTCCTTCTCGAGCATTTTACTGGGAGTAATTGTTCTAAGTTCTCGGGTGGAGGGAACCTGCACGTCTCTGTATGGCTGCTACTGGCACATATAATTCTCAGCACACACACCCACCCACACACACACACTCACAGTACTTACCACTGTTACACCCAGCAGTGAAAACTTGGTGACACACTGGATTAGTGGGGTAATTACACCACGGTTGCACATCTTGCATTTTAAGAAACACGGTGACATAACTGCGAGCACAAAGCAGGTGATGGGGGACATCAGTGAGCTCGGCGCCAGCCCGTGGGCGCATTCATGTTTTATATTTCTTTCCCAGCCACTAAAGGAAAAACCTGCGCACCACACAGAGTCACAACTTCCCTGCCTATACCTCCTATGGCTTAATCAAGGTGATTCTCCTCAAACCAAACAACATTCCCTTCCCCTCGTCCTCCTGCACCCCCTCCCTTACTAAAAAAAAAGAAAAAAAAAAACCTTGCCTTGATAAGGAGTGCATGGCTCAGTATTGATGTGGGCGTCGTTTTTTGGCACCAAAAAAGGGTTAGCCCCCGCTGCAAAGCTGCTGTGATATGCGTGATCAATCTGGAAAATGTATTTTACAGCATGTAAGCCAGTCGATAGGAACACACCGAGTGTGATGCATTGTGTGGGAATAAGGGAGGGAGGGGAGGAAGGGGGAGGAAAAAAAGGGGGGAGGTAAAGAGACTACAAGAAGGGGAGCGCAGACACAATTGTGAGGAGGGACGTGTGTTTGTGCGTCTGGAAGAGAAAGAGATGTAGCCTTGGTTTGTCTCAGACTGTAATGAGTCCATCGATAAGTCCTCAGTGTGTTAGATGAGCTGCATGCAGTTCCTGTCCCCGCGTTGGTCCGTGTCCCTCTCTGCGTCTGTGGATGTTTGTTTCTGTCTTCCATACACATTGCAAATGACACACACACAGAAGCCCATTATAGAACCCTCCATGTTTTTACACCTAGAATGACCGAAATGTGATGAACTAGAAGGCGTTGCATGGAGGAGAAGCAAAAAAAAAAAAAAGAAAGTATTTTCTGTGTGACAGTGATTATTACATTTGCCTGTTAGTCCTCTCCTCCTCCTCTTCATCATCATCCCCAGACGTGTTGCTTGTGTAGGCCATATTATTGCCCACATCTTCATCTGCTGACTGGCAGTGGTGACGGACAGCTAAGAGGACATGCAGCACATGCAGGTTGTGATGCCTGACTTTCATAACGCCATATTTGTTATCTGCCTTATAAGACGTGGGGGGAAGGGCATGTCTGCCTGTAGTGGCTTATTTGTTTTGCATTGGTCGTCCTGCTCTCGTTCAAGGGCTACAGAATGTATTAAGGTATTCATTAGTTCCCACTCGTGCTGGAACGATGCTATAGATTTGCGTTAGGCTGTCCTCAGATGCTCTCACACACAAGAGCGCAGTGTTTTTTTTTTTCCTTTTTACTCCCAATGATTAATGTCTGTTCAGGCATCTTGTACCTTTTAACTCCCTGTCGACCAGCCCGTAGCGCTGGGTCAGTTGTCAGGCACCTTGCTGTAGATCAGTACACAAATATCAATGTGATATTCCTTCAGGTTGTCTCTGATATTATAGATAGATACCCCCCAACACACACACAGCCCCCACCCCACCCCGCAGGTCAGGTGGAGGAAAAAAAATTCAACCAATTTATTTTGCATTTGTCAGATTTGCTCAAAACACACACACACAAAAATAATGTGTTCATTAAAAAAAAAAAAAGGAACACACTGGATACTGGGTGTTAGACACTATTCCAAGGGATCATTTTTCTGGACATCATGTAGGTTTTTTTTTTGTCAGGGGATAGAAATGGCATCATCCCAGCTATGACAATTGAGTCATTTTTTTAGATGTGAAAAGATGTGGATTTAAAATGTTTGCAGAGTTATTAAACGCAGCCTTCAGCCGGTTGTCCCCACATAATGTATTCTAAATCCCTCCAGACCAACAACCTTTTATCCTCTTGCTGAGAGCATTCTGTTGTACAATTGTTACTCTACAGCAACGGTTCAAAAACAGATGAAACTGAAGCATGTGTTCCTAATTAGGCGACACTGGCAAAATGCACACGAGCCCTAGGAAATGTGATTATTATTATTAGTATTAATATTATTTTGCCGCAGCCAAAAATGTTGGATTTAATGTTTTTCTTTTTAACATTGTGATTTACATATTTCAGTGCGTGGCCTTTGTTTTGGCAGGTAAAATAAAAAGTTGTCAAAAAATGTAAAAAATAAATAATGCAAATTCAGGTCGGGCTGTAGCTGCGGTGGGTAAATGGAGATGGATATGTGGCACACTACAGGCCCCATTTGTGTCTGTAATTTCGGAAACTCCGCTCACCAAAGTGTTACTGCGAAATGAGTTAAATAACCATTTACCTTTGTCTGGTTTCATTCATCAAACCACAAGTGGAGGACTCCTAACACGGGGGGCTATTTGTTTGCTTTACACAAGCAGCTGGGTGCGATTTCACGTTTGAGATATCTGTCTGAAAGCGAAACATTTATTATCCTACGTTGTCAGCGAACCTATTTCTCCCCAAAAAAAGAAAGCCTGGGTGCAAACCACCGGCTTTACGCAGCAGTGGAAATGTCCTGTTGGCGTTACACGTCACTTCATTTCACTTATGGAGCAGAGCCCGGGTTTTTTTTCCCCGGTGCACGTTTGACAAATAGTGGTGTTTGAGACAATAACCATTTCCAAATAGCGGCCCCATGCCTGTATGACTGGGGGGCCCTGTGAAGTATGACACGGCTTATTTCCTATATTATCTTGTGCGTAAAAATGAAAACGATGACAACAACCAACCACCTCGTGACGCAGGGGATTGTAAAATGGCTGCTGATTTTTTTTCTTCTTTCTTTTAATATTTTTTATTTATTTATTTTTCACTTGGAGTACACATGTGCCAAAAAATGTAATGGATTCCCGGGAGATGTTGGCGTTATATCAGCAGTCAGCAGCGGGTTTTCTTGTTGTATCGACTGTACACAGTCAATGAAGAGTGGCGTATCTTATAATTACAGTGTGCTGGTCTGAGATCTGTCCCTGGACCTTATGGGCAACCTTAGAGCCATGGATCAAATCCAACCCTGTGGGGTAAAAAAACAGAAGAAGGAAGAAGAAAAAAAAAAACCGTGAATGCAACATAAGGGGGACACCTCCTGGGGGCGCCTCCCCGTGTCACCCAAGTGTGAGTGTGGCAACTGCATGCAGTGGTCAGGGATTCTCTCCATACTGGTGTATGTGTGTGTGTGTTTGTGAACGTGTGCGGGCGCGTTCTTTTGCACCCGCCGTGCGTAAAAGCGCGTGTGTGCGCGCGCAACTGGCCGAGTGAGAGTGGATGAGACAGAGAAGGAGAGAGAGAGAGAGAGAGAGGTGGTGATGGTGCTGGTGAGAAAGCCGTGGATCGCTGTGTAAGCGGATCCCTTTGTGTTGATTTAGGAAGACGTCTGCTGTATATAACGTTCAAGGCTGATAATATCATTGCCTGGCCAGATAAATAAAGCATTGGCCAAAACCATCGGGTCAGCTATCGATCCGATTTTTTTTCCCCCAAGAGAGGGAGGAGGGAAAGGGAGAGAGAGAAACAGAGGAGGGGGATGTGGATGGGAGGAGAGAGAGAGAGAGAGAGAGACCTCACTCATTAGCATTCCACAGCCATGGACTAAACGCTGACAACTAACAGAGATATCCAGCTCTACACCACTGCATGCATTTTCCCCCTTTGTCTTCTTCCTCATGGTCCTTCATTTCCAGCGGACAGATCTCTCGTCACAGCCAACACATTTTTATTTATGCCTTCTCCCCCAACACCATGCACCACCCTTCTTTTTTTTCCCCTTTTCCTGTGCACGAACGGACCCCGAGCACCAGCACAGAGAGAGAGAGAGAGAGAGAGGGAGGCAGAAAAGCTTCCAGTAAAGCAAAGAAAAGGAGAAAAAACACAGCAAAAAGGGAGGGAGGGAGGGAGGGAGAGAGGGAAGGAGGGTGGGTGACGTTGTAAAAGCTGTGCAGAAGTGACAGCGCTAAGCACACAGGCTTTACTGGGGAGAGAGATATAGCAATCTCCTGTGTGGCTTCACCAAATAGGAGCAGGAGGACAGTGCACTTTTTAATTTCACCCTTTTTAATTTAGATAATTGAGGAGGAGAAAATAAAGATGGACCCGGCGTGCTTTATATCCAGTATCAAGGACCCCTAGTTGTGTGTTTTCTTTTTTCTTTTAAATATAAACTTTATATCCTGGACTATTTCACAAAATGAATCCTCTCGTGGACAATAACTTCAGGAAAATAAAAATAATAACAATAATAATAATAATAAATTAAAATGGAACTTTTCCCAAAGTCCCAGTCCTGGTTTACAATTGTGAACTTTATATGATTTTTAACAAAATATTTTCCCATAGTTTTGTTGGGCTGAACTGGGACTTCCACTGGTCTTTCCTGGACAACCACTACATCTTAATATGCGCTCGACTCTTGCCCAACAATGACAGCTGTTCGTCTGATAGTAACTTCTTTCCAAGTCTCCCCCACCCTCCCACCCCCGGGGCCCCCGGTCTCTGTCTTGCTTTGTTGTTTTAAAATATGCATGTCTCTCCGGAATGCCAGTCACGGGTCCAAACTTTGTGTGTGTGTCCCTCTCTGTCTCTCTGTCTCCCTGTGTGTGTGTGTCCCAACCTCCCACATGATGAAATGATCCTTTTAAAAGCAGGGGCTCAATATGTCTCAATCTGCACTCTTCTTCACTCTCTAAAGCTTCCGAGCACCGAGACAGCAGGCCGTATATATATTAATTAAAGCGCAAGCAAAAAAAAAAAAAAAGACAACACGGTGAGGAGAAGAAAAAAAAAGAAATAAATGAATGAAACGGTATTTTGTTGGATCAAGTCACACTCTGTGAGCGCGTGGATGGATGGATGGATGGATGAGGACTCACCACAGGAAACAGAGAAAAAAAGTAAGAGACTTTTTTTTGACTCACTCACTCTGTCTCCCTCCTCTCACCCTCCTCTCATCATCCTCTCTCCCCCTTTCCTTCTTGTGTAAGTGCGTGTATATGTGTGTGTGATAAAATATAAAACCGCAAAGCAAAAAAAAAAAAAAGACAACACGGTGAGGAGAAGAAAAAAAAAGAAATAAATGAATGAAACGGTATTTTGTTGGATCAAGTCACACTCTGTGAGCGCGTGGATGGATGGATGGATGGATGAGGACTCACCACAGGAAACAGAGAAAAAAAGTAAGAGACTTTTTTTTGACTCACTCACTCTGTCTCCCTCCTCTCACCCTCCTCTCATCATCCTCTCTCCCCCTTTCCTTCTTGTGTAAGTGCGTGTATATGTGTGTGTGTGTGTGTGTGTTCTTTCGTTCTGTCCCTGTGTGTTCCATGCGCTGGAACGGATAGAACCAATGGGTGAGAAAGACAGAAAGAGAGAATTGAAGGAAGAGACGTGAGGAGGGGGAGAGAGGCGCAGGGAGGATCTATTAACTTTTTTCTAAACCTTTAAAAATTGTCAGTGTGTGTGTGAACTTGTCATTATCAGGAAATTAAACAGCAAGTGGCACGAGTGTAAAAATGCGTCATTTTATGTGTTTGTGTCTGTGGACATGGATGAACCCCCCCTGGAATAAATCACACTACCTACTTGGAAAACAGGAGAAGGAAAAACCTGGATGGTTTGGAGCGGAAATACATGGTTTTAAAGGGGGGAAAGCGTGAATCGGATGTAACAGAGTGTTTTGCAGCTCCAGAGGAACTTCTACCTTCTTCCCTCAGCTCTGGGAAAGGTGTCAGTGTCAAAGTGATCTAATGCTCATCATTAACTGCTGTGCAGTAAAGTTAACTCGAACCTGTTGCTTTTAAACGCATCACCTAATTATTCAACACCTACACACCCTCACTCTAACACACCCACATCGTCACAAAAAGGTTCTACTAACCTCCATTATAATGCTGACTTTTTTTTTTACTCAACACCAATAAAGAATAATGCAGACAGAGCTTTGACCAAATTGATAGAAAGTTGGATTTTGCACTGACCAATTATGGTATATAATTTTTTGAGTACAATTTCACACAAAATACATGATTACACATTTTCAAAATAAACAATTTAATGCACATTTATTGTTTTCATAAGGGGCTGAAAAAATTCAGACACTTTTTATGCACATGGCCCTTTTTTCGTCTAGCTTGTAATACTTTAACTATATGAAGGCACACTAAACATCATTTTAAAGTTAGAGGTAAAGTAGATCACACAAGTTGATCCATGTGTTTTAAAAGTAGTTGAAGTGAAAAAGTTTCACATCATCATTGGAAAAAACACTTCGTTACATGGTAATAAAAATTTTAGTAGTGTATATCAATACTTTGTGCTGACCCCCAAAACATTGTCTGGCGGTCCATCTGTAGGTCTCGACCCACTGTTTGGTAATGACTGTTTTACAGGGCATCTCACTGCAGTTTGATCATGTCAGCATATGGGAGGCCACAAAGTGAAGGCTCACATACCTGATAACGCCTGGGCTTCTCTGCAATATTTATGGCTTCGCTTTCTAATACTCTCCAGATGGTGTGTGTATGTGTGTGTGTGTGTGTGTGTGTGTGTGTGTATGCCTCCTTTTTTTTATTTTACTCAGATGCATTTTGTCACAATTACACCAACGCTTACACACAATTTATTGGTGACCTATTTTACCCCTGTACTTTATGCAAAATTCAAAAATAAATGTAACAAAAGTTCTGGCAACTAATGGTCGCAACGGAGGCCAATATTTATACGCATATGAAGTTTTATGCTGTTTTAAAAGTTTACTTTTCAGAAGGAAAAAAAAAAGAAACAATTTTAACATTTTCATAAAAGTATAGAGTCAGAATCGCCCACATGGCACGGATTTAATGTCTTGTAAAGGCAAAAACACACAGGCTGCATTCATGGCTGGCCAATATTTGTTGGACTTTTTTTTTTATTCCACAAGCAGTCAGTGAAGCAGAGACACGCTTGTAAAGATATAATCCACCTACTGACTGACTATAACCCCTTTAGTCCTCTGCTATTTTATCCTCCATAAATTGATATAATATTTTTACCATGTGTCCGGCTCTTCTCCACTGAACACTTCTGGATGTCATTTGCTGAGGATCTTGTTAATGGATTAATTCCCTTTGTACTCTATTACAATATTATGGCATATGTGTCAGCGGCGGAATAATTTGTGCATTTATTTAGTTGGCGCCTGTGTACAGACACTCATAATATATCATACACACATAGGAAAGGAAACCTGCTCTCCTCAAGTTCTTTACTGATAATGTGCTGCAGAATCTATCGATCAATCAATCAGTCTATCTGTCTATCATTCAGAGGGTCTGTGTGTCTGTCTGTCTATCTATCTATCTATCTATCTATCTATCTATCTATCTATCTATCTATCTATCTATCTATCTATCTATCTATCTATCTATCTATCTATCTATCCATCCATCCATCCATCCATCATCTGAGGCAGTGTGACACTGGCAGCTGTGTGTTTGGCTGCGTTGCTCAGGGAAGCTGCTGTAGGTCTGTTTTGATTTACTGTAACGACGCATTGAAAGGTATTTTTCATCGGTGCCACTGAGAACAACCCCTGACAGTGGTAAGGTTTCCCATTGACTCCCTTTAGTGTCCATGGTTTAATGCTCTCCTTCATTTTTTTTTCTTTTTTTCTTTTTGCTTCTCTTCTTCTTGTTGGTATTTCACAGCCAAGATTTCTGGAATAGCAATGTGGGTTTTTTTCCTCGCTGCAATATTGGATTCACTGATAGTTCTGGTGGGTTCTATTCAATAAATCCCATCTCCCTGAAACATGCAGCCACAGTGGCATTTTGTACATGACTACATCACCATCACCACCACCACCACCACCGCTGACGAGCACATCCAACACCACCACCCTCCTCCACTTCTGCACTCCCTCCCCTAAAGCTCGTTCAAATTCATTTGCATCTGCTGATGATATCAGTGAAAGAATTGCTGGCACCATATGAGGCTGCCACTGGTGGAGGTGGGAGGTGGTGGAGTGGTGATGAGGATGGGGCGGGGGGGTTATTTGGATAAAAAAAAAAAAAAAAAACTGGACTGCAGAGTGGACGTGGCCCTAAAGGTCACTTACCCATTCATGTCATGGTGGCAGGGTGTGTATGAGTGTTGGACGGGGGTGTGTGTATGCATCTGTGTGTGTGTGTGTGTGTGCATTGGATTGTCAAAGAAAGCTTGTTTGAAAGCCGGTGTATATTTGAGGGAGGGGGATTTAAAAAAAAAAAAAAGGAGTGGACCACAAAAGCTTGTCCTATACTTCAAATACGCCCCGTCACATCTTCACTTTCCTCACTCCCAGTGGGAGGAGACAGGGGTGTGAAAGTAGAGGGCGTGGACAACATGCAGCAAGAACTGAAATATATGGTTAATGTGTGCAAAACCACCATGTTTATGATATGGGGGGGTTGATTTGAGCAAAATGAAGAGTTCTTGTTTTGTTATTCTAATTTTGCAAATGTGCAGTGTTGTTTTTTTAAAGTTGCAAAGAAAGTTACATTTTAGTTGTAAATCTAAGATACATTTATGGGCAACCATGTAAAATATACCAGTTTGTTTATTAAACTTTTTCTGCCAGTTCATGTAAAGGAACAAAACAAACATTCCAGAAAAAAAAAAAGTTTTTAAAAGTTGTATTTTGCCACTATATATGTTGCATTTTCACCAGTTTTGAAAGTAGTTTCTAGTATATTTTTTGTCATGACTTCAATGGTCATTTGTTTAAAAGAAAATTAAGCCTAAGACACAAAAAGACACACACACAGAAAAAAAAAAAAAAATCTCAGGATTGTAAAATGAAAAATGTTGACACAAAAGATAAGTCCAGCTGCCAATCTGTGAGCACTGACAAAGTCTTTAGGAACAACTGGTTTTCTGATTTCCATGCTTCACACTGCAAATATTTGCAGTGGTGCAGAATGTCAAGGATTTATTTCTGGCAAACAATGTATGCAGAGAAAGACGTGTGATTGTAACACAGCTGAATGAGGCAGTGAGTGCCAGTCTCAAAGACCACAGATGTGTCGCCCCTACCACTAATATTGAAACAGGATTTTTTTTTTTTTCTTATAAAACTTTTTACAGAAACTAAATTTTTTATAGATACTCATGCAGGATGAGGCATTATATCACGATCTGGCATATTTATTAATCTTTTTTAATGTTATATTTTGTGTGTATCCACATGATGTGAGAAAATATGCACAAAACATGAAGAATATGAAAAAACTTTACTTGGGAATTTTTTTTTACTTATTGAGTTTTTGCATGAAACTGCCATTGATTGCACATGCACAATAATAATAATAATAATAATAACAAAAGAAGTTCATTTGAAAACAATGGAAATTTTATGGAACGTTTTCATGATTTGCACTGAGGATTTTTTGTTATTACATAAAGAAAAAATATTAATTTTAAGTTTAGTTTGAAAAATGAAAAAAATAAACAATATTATTATTTCTTCTCAAAAATATATGTTCTTTCCATAAGTCGCATCCTACTATTTGATTAATTTTAAGAGATTAACAGTGTAATTTTCTTTTTTTTTTTAAATTCATATTAGAGATATTATTAGAGTTTAGTGTTTATCTTTTTTCAAGTAAATCCACTAACCAGTGAGTGAATAAACCACGGATATTTATATTCTCAGTTCCTGGTTTCTTCACATTAATGCTTCATGATTTAACTCCCAGTGTGGAAGCAGTGGGAGACTGTAAGACCGGATTCTGCCTAAAATTGTCACAAATTGCTGGTTGTCGAAGAGCGAGTGACAAGATAACGAATATGAGAATTTGTGCCCCTGACACCTCGGTTCATATATCACAGCGAAAGCCGACTAATCACTCACAGGCTGTCTTTAGCATTATTACACTTTAATGCCAACGTTTAGGGGATGTGTCAAAAATGGGAAATTTAGATTAATTTCTGCTCTGCTGCTAAAAAAAAAAAGAAATCCCTGAAATGATTATATTTTTTATCAGCGAATGTTTTAATTCGACGTAGTTATTGGGGAATTAATTTTCAACCCCTCGTTTTAAGGCGCATATGCCAGAGATATCTGAGCAATTAATAGGAATAATATGGTAGTAAAAATGAACAGGCATTGTAGTTGTAGCTGCGCAGCGATCGCGGCGCTGATACCGCAGTAAATCAGTGATCAGACCGTCGTTATTATTATCGCCGCTCATTCTGCGTTACTGCTCTTATGGCTGTGTCATTATCAGCGCTGATGGTAGAAGGGATGACAACTTGGTTGCGTCTTTGTACATGAGACAATGGGCTGTGGTGAAGGATGAGCAGGGAGTGTGTGTGTGTGTGTGGGTGGGTGGGAGTGTGTGTGTTAGTGACCATTTTACGCACGGTTCTCCGTGCACTTTTTTTCCCCTTGACCCACAGTGTGGTCAAACCACACGCCTTTTAACACCTTTCGGCAGCAGCAGCAGCAGCAGTGGAGCATCACACACACACTGGACCCCTCCTTACCCCAAAATACACACACTTACACACACACGCACACACTGTATAATACTATAAAATTGATTCCCCAACTATGTTCTCGACACAAGTCAAGATGCATTGTTTGCCTGTGGTTCGCGCATACACTCTGGTATAAAACGCCGCGATGGAGGTGGAGAGCGATAGTATCGATTGATTTTGTCAAGTAAGAGAGAGAGAGAGGGGGTGAGAGAGGGAGATAGGTCGTCCGATCTCTCTCACCCCTTCCTGTTTTCAACCCATCCTCACCTGGATCAGTGAGTGGTGAGGGTGGAATGAGAATAAAATATCATTAAACACATTTTTGATGTGTTTTTGTTCATCACCTCAACACATATTTGATATAATCCATGCATCCCAGACTGAATGAATGGCACTGAGTGCATCAAACCACCGTGTGCGGTGTGCGTAAAGACTCGATTCCTCCTCTTCCTCTCCTTCCCTCCAGACACGCTGTTATTGTTTCCCTCTTTGTTTGCTAGATGGCGCTGTGCCTTGTGGGACCCCTCTGACACACACGGACCGCCTCAGACCCTCACTCTCTCTCTCTCTCTCCCTCTCTCCTCTCGTCCTCTCCCCTATCTCCTCTCTGCACAGAGCGGCGTTTTTCCAACGCAGGGCCATTTTTCTAAAAGCAGGAATTTCAGCTCCAATGAAATCCCACCGCTGTGAATAGCGGGGGGAAGTTTAATAATTGCTTTATCCCGCTTCATACGCCGACTGTCATTTTTTCTCTGTTGGTTTTGCTAAGCTGCGGAATCGCGTCGATTAAATAAAAAATAAACAACGAGCGGCAATGCATTCAATTTTTAATGCAAACGCATAATAGCGCCGGCGACCATTATGCGCGTTATTTGAGTTTGCGGTAATTAATTGTTTGTTTTAACGCTGTAAAACGTCACACGCGCGGATCCAAATAATCCACTTTCAAATAGACAGACTTATTCATTTAGAAATACACACACACACACACACACACAGACACACAAAAGTCTGGATATAATTAAATTGTGGACGCAACAGAGAAATTAAACAGAATATACACAAAAGCAGGAATATTGCGAAATACTTTGGCAGGAAATCTTTAGAATGAACTGTTATAATGACGCATAATAGGTCTGAGGAAAATAATGCGGAACAAAAAGTGTTGATTATATTTGGAATTGTACAGTTATATTATACAATTATAGGAAATTAGCTTTCATGTCTAAGGGACTTTCTTTAATATATATAAATATATCCTATTTTTCTCCCTCACGTCTGTCTGATTTAATAATCAGGGTTAGATTGGTTACAACCACGAGGCTGGAGAAAACACGTCCATTGTGTTGTTTGCTGAGTGGCCCACTCTGCTCCAACATACACTGCTGCAGTTACACTTTCACTAAATAGCGGCTTGTCGCTGTCTGACGTTGATGAATGTGCTGGAGACTTGGAGAGCCTTTTACAGCTGTCTTTAAAAAAAAAAAAAGCGCCGTGCGTGGCCCCCGGACCAGCCGCAAACAGATCAGGTGCAGGGGCCTTTTCTTAACCCACGGCGGTCACTGACAAAGACACACATACAGAGAGACACAAACACACAGAGAGAGAGCGAGTGTGAGACAGACACACACTCTTGAGGGAAACCACTTCTGCCATGAAAAGTAAACTGAAAACCTCTGATTCCTGCCTGTCGACATGAATCTTAATGAAGCAAATTGAAATACTATCAATGCGAGGTGAATTATTTATCGTGTGCATGTGTGTGTCTTATTGTTTGGAAATTACCATTTTAATACGCACTGATTTGTTTTCACTTTTTTTTTCCTGTATCCAGACCATCGTCCGGAAATCTTCTATCTCTAACCATCTTTAGATCATATGAGAGGAATCCAGAAGGATATATCTGCTCGTCTGTCAGGGGGAGATGAGCACGTTGCGAGTGTAAAACCCGTGTGGGCTGCAAATGCTGGCTGCAACTGTTCGGCACTCTGGCTCCATTTCGTCCGTCTGATATGATCCAGCATTCATTTTAAAGGCACACTACGCAGGATTTAGCGAGATCTAGTGGTGGGAATAAATGTGCCGGGCGGATATCCCTGTCTAAACACGGGCGGTCGCTTTAAAGGTGGAATAATTCCGCCTTAATCTAAGACGCTCCATCTTTAATTACGAGGAATAAAGAGGTTTTGTGGTTGTTTTTAGGGGTGATACACTTATGGAAGCTGTGGTTTGGACTGGTGGTGATGTTGTGGCTGAGTATCCCTGACCACACTCTTCCACTCAAGGCATTTTTTGGAGGACACATGTTGGGCTTCAGTTATCACTGAAACACATAGAATTTATAGTGCAGAGATCAGACCCACAACTGGTGAAGGTACAAACACACGGTAGTGTAATTTGAAGTAAATATATACATAATTTGCTTGACCAATATTATTAATAATAATAATAATTAACCTAAATATTTCAGAGTGAATAAAAAACATTAATTACAACCTAGTATGGTTGATTTGTTTTTTTTAATTATTTTTGTGTTAGTTACATCGTTTACTAGGTATTGCACGTTAAAGGAACAGTGTGCAAATGTATCAAACGTTTATCAGAAGTGTTTTATACATTTATAAAACATATACATTGCTATATTTCATTGCATAGGGATACACATTATACCAGTATAGATATAGAAGGTACACTTTATCACTACTGAGTGACATGTTTATGATCTAGTATTTCTCACCCATTAATGATTTTTGGTCTCTATTGCCTCAATAGTTCACTTTAACACTTAATTGTATGATTTATTTTAATAAAACCACGTTAAAGTCATAGAAATAACCAAAGTAATTTTTTTAATTAAGCCAATAATCAAATGTAAGACTTCACTAGTCATAATAACAATCAATTTATAGAGATTGGAGTTATTTTCATGCACTCCTAACGTGAAAAGATATCACGTCCATCTGGAAAGAAGGTGAAATATTTTCTACGCGAGTTCTCAAAACAACCTCTCCAACATGAGGTTAACTCTGATTGTATTGATTGAGATGTTTCATCCAGCTACACACATCACACACACACAGAGACACACACCCCTGTTGGGTCCTGACTGTGTGTGGCACAGCAGGTTTGCATGTTATGTATGCGGATCTCTCTCCACCTGCAGCCAGAAGAAAAAAAACCCAGTCAGGCTTCACCTCATTTCTTCCAAATCCTCCGTCTCGTCTTTGCCTCTATTTACAATGAGCTGGTCCGACACGTTATTAGTAAAGCGAGCAGCATTTCAATTATTTTTTGGAACAATAATCATGGGGCCCATCATGCATTTTTCACAGCTCGAGTATTGGACTCTTGGTATTTGTTTTTTTTTCTCCTTGACTTAACAAGCCATCATCTCTGAATATATGCATATACAGCACCGAGGACCCGCAGGCAAAGGGCGAGTTGCGGGTTCAATTAAGGTGGAATAATGCATGGGGACAATGCCCGCAATGACCTGGATTGAAAGTGATCAGAAAATGCATTCAGCCCAAATAAAAAACCCACACGAAAACGCATCGTGGCTTCTTTGTTTTTGACTTAATATTGCATCTGCACCGGGACAGCTCTGCCTCTCTGGAGCCACACTCTTCTTTGATATTTGGAGGATGGAGGAAAACGCACTGGCTGAATATAAAGCTGAGAATTTAATACCAGCCATCCTAAGTCTAGACTAATTCACTCATACTCTGACATCCCTTTCTTAGCTGCCTTAATCGAATTTGCCACATTTAAGCCGGTGTCTGGATTTCGAGGCATAAGCAGATATTTGGGCTCCATCCCTGGAATGACAGAGAATAAGAAGGTTTGTCATAATTTCTTAAGTAGAAAACAAGATATTTCAGCGCCACAGTGGGATTTTAAGGAATTAAAAAATATCTCAGTGTTAGTCCATGATAAAAAAAAAAGGTATATGGGATTGAGGATTGAGGCTCTGGCTTGTTAAGTAACTTGCTGTCAGTACATAGTTAGCACTGCTCTGATATGGACGGTGGCTGCAGAGCTTCATCTCTTGGGGTTTTAATTAACAAGCTGTCTCAAAGCTGTAGAGCTCCATCAAACAGCCAACCTCTCTCTCCCTCTCTCTCCCTCTCTCCCTCTGTCTGTTGAACTGTTTTGAGATTTGCAAAAAAAAAAAAAAAAACGTATAAATTGCTTGTTTGTTCCCAGTTTTTTTTTGTTCAGCATCTATTTACATGCACCGATGTGCGCGTTTGTTCTCCAAAGACTCCAAAGTCTAACAAATTACATTTCTGTCGTGGTTGGACATCAAGCCCAGAATCCTGCTGCAGGAGGAGCTGTAGCTCCCTCTTCCTCTCTGTGAGGTTATTCCGTGTGCAGCAGAGTTGACTCATGCACGCTCTGTTGAAGCCGATAAAATCTAAAAAATCTGCTCCACAAATATAGGATTGTGTCACTCGAATGTGTAAAACATGTTCCTTATCTCACAAAAAGGGAATGCGTTTATTTGCCAGAATACGTTTGGAGGCACAAACTGTAACTTTCTTCCTCCCCGAATTCCTGCCTATCCTGTCGTATTCTATTCCATTTTATTCTTCCACTTTCACAGTGACCATATACACCATGCATTGGCAATGCAATAGTGTGGAATTAAGCGTTTTTTTATTTAGCCTCTTTTTGACTAACTTAGTTAATTAATCCCTTAACCAACAGCCTATGTGCAAACAATCTGATTAATTCGATTTTTTGGTTTTATTGTAACCCTCTAACTATGACTATAAACAGGACTATGACACGGACTAGGATTGGGAATAATACTCTAGGATTAGGACTATGGTTATGACCAGGAGTAGGAAAAGGACTATGGCTAGGACTAGGAGTAGGAGTAGAACTGGGATATGGACTATGACCAAGACTAGGACTAGGACCAATACTGGGATCTGGACTAGGACAGGAACAAGGTCTATGACAATGACTAGGACAAAAACATGGACTATGGCTAGGGCTTTGACTATGACTATGACTATGCCTAGGACTATGACTATGACTATGATTATGACTATGACTATGACTATGACTAGGACAAGGACAACGACAAGGACAAGGACAATGACTATGACTATGACTATAACTAGAACTATGACTATAACTATGACTAGGACAAGGACAAAGACTATGACTAGGACTAGGGCTTGGATGGTTCTGTTACTTTTGTTTCAAGAGCTTTTGGAGAGTCATGGAGCCAAAGAACACTATACCCACAATAGTGACTATGATGCGAGTAAAACAGTACAAACAAGGGTAAGTATTTTTTGTTTGTTTGTTACTTAAACCTCAAACAAAAAGCAGTCAAACCGGATTTTAATCGTCAGGATGTCTTTGAACACAACACTGATCCTGCAGAACCGATTGCATCGAGGACAAAGGGTCAGTTACTGTCCTGCTAGAAAAGTTGAATCAGTTTAATTGTAAAGAAACAGAATTTATGTTGATATTTTTAGAGATTTATTTAAAGTGCTCTCACTGGAGAACTGCTTCAAACGGCTGCATTTGCCTTTGAGGGCTTCATAAAATAATCCTCAGCTGTATTTTTAGCCAGTGTGTCGTTGAGAAGGCTGGGTAAAACTCTTCACGTTCTTCTTTAGGGTAGAAAATGCATAAAATGTTCCAAAAAAGACATTGTTTACAAAGACGGTCAGGCATCAGCAGCCAATGTAAACCGCCAACCTCTTGTTGATTTACCACGGAAATGAGGAGTGAAAGAAGTGGCTTCAGAGAAAATTCGTTAATGTTATTTTCTCCATCTTCCTCCACCTCCCTCTCTGTATGGTGGTCGACTCGGTGCACTGGGCTCCCACCGTGTGGCCCAGACGGGGGTAATTTGATAGCGAGGCGAGGTCAAGACAGTGCGCTGTCCATGGTGCTGGCTGGATGTTATCATCAAATTAGACAGGACAAGTTTCAAATCGATGCCACCCTCAGATGCCTGGAGACCGCGGAGAGTCGGAGTTAAAGTCCTAACAAGTCCCCCCTGACAGGTTAACACCTCAACACAAACACACACCTCTGATGCGGCAGCGTGGAGGTCAGCGCCGCTGTGTTGCAGAGATAAGCACCAATCCCACTGAAGGCTCTGAGTGAAATACAGCTCTTGGTGCAGTGATATTCCGCGGACCTCGGTATGAGACCCGGTCAGCCAGAGGTTGGGCTTCCTGCCTGTTACATTTATGTTTGAAAGGTCTCGCTGTCCACTCTGGAGAGCCGGCGGTTGGTGTTGAGTCAGCCACACGGACCGCACACATTCTCTGGAGTTGAGACTATGAAGGCAGGGAAAAAGGCGAATAAAAACAAGTTCATCAATTTGTGAAGTGTAATGTTTCTATAAATATTAATAACAGCTAGAAGACGCAATGAAATTAGATGTTATATATATATATATATATATAAGCGACTTTCATTTGTTAGTAACTGTAGTGGTATTTTATTTTTTTATTTATTTAACTCACATTCAGCAAATTCTAATAACTTGCAGAGTACAGGAAATACAAACAGATAAAAAGTTCTGACTGACTATACGTTTTCTGAAAACTTCAACTTCATGCAGTTGCTTGTTTGTAGTAATAAAGGCATAAATATAATTTAGGAGTGATCTTCATTTCTGAGCAGAATATTATCGTTCAATTTACATATGAAACTTTTTTGCAAGAACAAAATATACATATACAGAAAAAAAAAATTGTGAACAACCACTGTCAAATAAAAATAATTATTGCAGCCAAAATAATTGAGCAGTTTTGTATATTTGACATTTGCAGTTAATAGAATATGTAATACATATTGTATGTATTTTTGTGTATTTTGCCCAACTATCTGATGTTTATGGTACACGTCTGTGAATGCTGCTGCATTTGATTCACAAATCTGTGACCAATTCTCCTGTCAACGGTGGAATGTTTTGTCTTTTTTCCTATTAAACTTTGGATTTTGTGACTTTGTTATTTATTTATCTCAGAAAATATAATTAATTTCTCAATAAATGTCGAAGTTGATTTTTTTTTCTAAAAATGAAAGGTAAGGTTGATTTATTTTGGATGTTTTTTTTTTTTTTTCTGGAAAATGTATAATCTTTTCACCCTTATAGCCACTTGTTAAATACTTCAGTTTTACTCCTGTTGTTTTAATACCAACATTGGCAGCATTTTGGTAAAGTTCGCTCTGTATATGTGTCATATATCATACTTATATGTGATCCACAGAATGAATTCCATTGGTTGCAGTCCATTTGTGGGAGATCAGAAGTGAATGTGTTGAGAGGAGATCTCAGTGAGGAGGCCACTGATTAGAGATGCTGCCAATCTGTCACTACCTGACAGCTTTTGCTGCAGGGATAAACAGCAATAAAGTAACTTCACACACACACACACACACATACACACACACACACACAGGCAGCAGCTCACCACCGGAGGAGCAGGTAAATTCACTCAACTCCTCTCAGCCCGTCCTCCCCCACCCACCCGTCCCTCGCCTATCATCGCCCCTGTCTCCCTGCCTACATGTCAAACTACTCCTTTTCCTCCCTTTCCTTCCTCTCCTCCTTTTCATCCTCCCTGCTGACTCAGGTACAGCAAACACAATGAGGAGCTCAGCAGCAGACAAGAAAGAGGGGAAGAAAGGGAGCCATTCAACCGGATGGAGAGATTATGAAGGAGGCAGAGAAACGTTATATTTGAATGGGTTGATAAAGAAATGGGGGAAAAAAGAGATGAGAACAAAGTCTGAGCCGTCGGGATTGAAGGGAGAAAGGAGAGAGGAGGAGGTGATGGAGAAGGAGGAGGAGGAGGCATCACAGTGCAAGCTGCAAGGTGACTGCTTTAGGCCCTTTAATAATCACACAAGTAGCTATTTTAACTCGCTTAACCACGGAGATTCAAAATGAGCTCAAGTTCACTTAAGGGGCCCCGCAAACCATGAAATGCACATCAAAAACTATACACCTGCCAATCTCTGCACCTATAAACCTCCACCCCTCTGCTCTGCCTCCACCCGAGCTGTCTGTCATGGTGTGGCCCAGCTAATTTGAGTTCATTGGATGGCAATAACTTCATTTAGACCTTCATCTCTTTTTGGGCTGGATGTAATGAGGATGGAGGCCGGGGTGCTGCCAGTTAAAGGCCCTCTCCCACAGTAATAATAACTCGGAGCTTATTCTCACCCCACGCACTGGCGTGTTTATCCTCGGAGGGCTGCGTCCACATGATGAAACTCATCTATAATGTGTGATTTAATATCGCATTGCACTATGGTGGTGGTGATTTTATTTTATTTATTTTTTTCCTTCCTGGAGATTTTAAAGCCAAAACAAAGGAGACGCAGGGTTAGAGTGGTGAACGGAGGAGAGGATGGAAATATCAGTCTCAAATCAGCTTGAAACAAAGCTGTAGACACAATGGAAGTGATTCTAATAAACAAAAAAAAAAAAAGAAAAATAATTAAAAATACACAAAAGAGAAACAAACATTTAATTTCATTCTAAATTATTATTATCAATAATAATATGAATTAATTAATACCATTATTATTATTATATTTTTGCTGTTACCACAGATAAAATAATTAATTATTTGATACCACATCGGGTTACAAATATATATGTTTATATATCATTATCTTTTAATTGGCTGGAAACTCAATAAAAACCTAATTCTTTTCGCCTAAAAGTCAAGGTCTCTCTAATCGATATTGTCTGCAAATCCGATGTGATATCGATTTGGTGAGGATGGCACTTTGAGGTTTCTGACCACGTCGTTATCAAGTCGTTTTAAATACAAGAAAAAAACGTTTGTTTCGCGCAACGACTTCATGCGAGTAAATTGGGGCGATTTGAAAAAAAGCCTTGAAGAGAATTAAACATTTTTTCGTTTATTTTTTGGGACAAGTGTGAAGAATTGATACTAAAAACCTGGTTTTCTTTGTTTAAAATGAGCGATTTATATATTTAGAACAATAATAAACAATTATGCTCTGCTTATTTAGCGACCAGACTTTTTAATCGCATATATTTATTTATTATTTTATCAAGAAGAAAATATAAAATTAAATAATTTAGGACCTGATGGTACAGTTGTGTATTTTTCTTTTTTAATTTGTGAAACTGTGTTATTTATTTTCGATTTCGTTCAAGTTGAGACTTTAATTAAAGTATATGTTTCCCCGTTTAAATAAAGAATTTAATTAAGTTTGAGCAAATATTTAATCTGAAATAAAATATGAAACTGACGTCATATATTTATTGTCATTAATTAAATTAATCTAATGGATTAAAAAAGAAATGAAATTGAATCACGTCTCTGTCTCTCCTTCAGTGCGCATTCACTCTCACACACACAGATCTACACACACATTGCATGTAATTAAAATTGACATTTTTAAACGTGATATTTAATTTTTTTTTTTCCTTTCTCCGTCTTCCATTTTTTTTTCTCTTTGTTTTAAATCACACAGTGCTAAATAACACACATTATTAGTCTGAGGGTTTCAGACTCACAGTTGCATTTTCCAGCCTGGAAAAGGCCCTGATCCCAGGTCTGTGGTGTGTTAGAGCCCCCTTCATCTCCACTGCCATTCATCAACGCAAAATGACCAATTTCCCCCAGTGAGTCGTCGGTGGCCTGTTAAACTACAGGCTAATGATCTGAGTTCTACTCCTCTCCCTCTCTCCTTCATCACTCCCTGCCTCTCGCGTTGCTTTCCTGAAACCATCAGAGAGTTCAAGCCCCAAATTTCCAAATTCAGAGGAGCCCGGTTCTTGGAGAGCAGGCAGTATTGCATTTCAGAGGCTGTTTCTCTTTTACTGCAGGAGTCTCAGGGCCAGCAGAGTATCAGAGGAGGTGTAATTGAGGGGGCGGTGAGGGAGGGAGTGGGGGAGGCAGGGAGAGAGGGAGGGAGGGAGGGAGCAGAGGAGCGCTCCATCTAAAAGCTGCTATTAAAGCCAAATGGACTCAACACCGTAAAACGGCTCTGCCAACAGCTGTCCCACAATCGGAGTATTATATGCCAGGATTCTCCAACACACACACACACACACACACACACACGGGACCAGGCTGCTGGTGCAGTGGCTACTTAATAAGTATTAGACAAGTCGAGGAAGGAATATATCAAGCAGTAATCACTTAAAAACTCCAGGAATTATTCGTGTTGTATTTCACATTTCTGCGTCACTGGCTTCCATGTTGAGAGCGGTTTCTCCTCCTCCTCCTCTTCTCCTCCTCTCCTATACAAGGGAAGCCCTGCTCC
Organism: Paraplagusia blochii; assembly: GCA_016785265.1. Taxonomy (NCBI): domain Eukaryota; kingdom Metazoa; phylum Chordata; class Actinopteri; order Pleuronectiformes; family Cynoglossidae; genus Paraplagusia; species Paraplagusia blochii. Next base: position 7,405 of record JAFBJS010003579.1, on the reverse strand, counting down.
TCTCATAATATCATGGGAGTTACAATAGTGCCGAGTGGACAGTAGACTTTTTTTAACCTAAGACCCTTAAACCAGGTGGAAGCAGGAGAGGAGACAGAAGAATGGGACATCCAGTATGCATGTGTCAGATTTTTATTTTACGTCATTTTTATTTTTAACATTTTCACAGGCGGCGGTGGTTAGGTTAAGTGTTAACCTATAGTGGTTATGGAGGCGGATTTGGGGTCCGTAAGGCTTTAGGTTCGACTCCACCAGCTGTCAGGTTGACACTGAGAACCGTCCTATAGAACCGTCCAGAGCCACATAACCATAACAGTGTGCAGTGTGATTTGGGTGCCAATTGTGGAGACTGAGGAAGAAATGAAGATGAGTAATGAAATATTTCTTCGAAATGTAATATAATACGGCTGTTATCATAAAAGCCCGTCACAAAGTTGCAATATTTTCAGTAAATTAGCAGCACACAGAGAAAAAAAGTTTTTGGTTTGTATGGAAAAAGTGAAACGTTTTAAGCAAAGTTAGTAACAATTTTTCCTCGAAGACTATTAGATAAAAAAACTATTTAATCAAATTTGTTTTTGTGTTGTTAACTAAGAAATTGTTGGTAAAAATCACTGTATTCTCAGCAGACTTGAGTAAAGGTGAAAAACAAACTTTCCCGTACGTACATCACTTACTTTGTAAAAGCACGACTTAGAACAAGTATCACAGTAAATAAAATCCTTTCCAAAACATTCGATTTATTTATTTTTTTATTCATTTTACTAGTACAGAAATAACAACACAAAAGCACAAATACTCATAGAACTCAATTAGAAGGCATTCAGAGACAGAGCCGACAGCCCAGGAACAGTGAGACAACTTTAATTTCAGTTAGATTTTTTTTGCAGTAATTTGCAAAAACACCCTTCGAACAAAACAAAAACGACCCTATAAAACTTTTAATAGAAAATCCAATGTTTAAATTTTAGAAAAATGTAGATAGAGGCTTTTATAATTTTAACTAAGCTCCAACTAAGTTTCCTATCAACTGAAACTCAGTTGGAACTTAGTTAAAATTATGAAGATAGACAAACATGCTGCTGGTGTTCGGCTAAAACGGCCACCCTGGTCCAACACCTGCGCTGGAGGTTCACCTGCTGACTCCACCTGCAGCTCCGCAGCGCCCCCCACCTTTCACAGTAACTCTTCTTTTGATGTGCAGCCCGGGGCTCACGAATGGGCTTTTGTTTTTCCAGTTTGCGCCTCCTCATTAGAATAGAGAAGGAGAAAGGAGGCGATTGAAGACGAGGTTGTTTCCACTGGATTAAATGGTTTCTCTGCAAGTCAATGAATATGTAATGACGCTCCAACCCAGAGAGCTGGTCAGTGAGTCCATGAGCGCTCTGCTGTTTGTGTGTTTATAGACGTAGACCGAGCCTTGCAACAAAGAACTGAGAGGGAAACGCAGCAGCAGCAGCAGCAGCAGCAGTGGAGGAGAAAAAGCCCGGGCAGAACAAGGGAGAAAGAAGGGATACAATGTTTGAATGCACCCCCAAAGATTAGAGCAGATTTTCTTTCCCGAGTCAATAGATGAAAAAGTGTTTGCTCACGTACTTAGAGCCAGAAAGCGAGAGGGAGAATGAATGGGAGAGAAAGGGATAGTTTTAAGGCAGTTTTGTGAATTAGCATTTATTAACTTATTTATTTTATTTTAACCAAATTATTGCAAATCTTGTTTCTGATAAGTTGTTGAGCCAATTGAGTAAGTGGATTGAATTGATGAGGGGGACGAGTCTGGAGAAGGAGGGAAAGGAGTTTTCCTCCTCCATGATTGTTGGAGATATTTTTCCTTAGTATACCCGATAAAACATTGATTGTTGCAGCCAGCTGACCCGGAAAATTTGGGGGTTAGTTTTCTCTTCTGAGCTGAGCATATAATTATGCAAATAGTGATCTGACAGTGATCCGCCGGAGGAGTGCTGAAGGGTACTGGTGTGTGTGTGTGTGTGTGTGTGTGTGTGTGTGTTGAGGGCTGTGAGGGGGTGACATTCCAACTTCTCCTGCTCTCTTTGGAGGGAGTTCATCTTCTGCACCGATGGCGTCCATATCAGAGCAGGCCCGGAGCAGGCAAGCGTGACAACAACTCTCTTTAAATAAAAATTGAATTATCAGGCCGTGGCAGCTTATTCGAGGGGGGGTTCCCTAACTTTTTTTTTATGTCAGCCAGTTCACCCGCTCCTCCTCTTACTCCATCTACTCCTTCTGCTCCCCTGCAAACCTGAAATTACAGCGCACTCCCTCGCTCCCTCCCCCCATTTGGCAGCATGAGCTCCACAGCTGATGGCTGTATTTTTTAATATGATCCGAGGAGGATCAAGTCTGTTACTGTCTGTTACACTGTGTCTTTACACCTCAGGTTGGCTTCTTAGAGCTCGGCTCTACAAGTCAAGTTATGGCCCTGGTGCGTTCACAGACTAGGCTATCTTCGGAAACAACCAAACAAACAAACAAAAACAGACAGGAGTCACCAAGGAAAGTTGATTTAGGGACGAAGAAAGAACTCGACGAGAAAGTAGGTAAACGGAAAGTTTACGTCACAGCATCTTGTAAATAAAAAAGATATATGCAATTATTATAAACAAATCTTAAACTGCTTAACTTAAACTGCCACTGCTAAGAAGTGGCAAGAAACGTAGCTGGTTCTCGCCGACATAAATGCAACAATAAATGCTAAAAATACGATACAAAAAGACCGCGCCCAATTTGTAATAAACTTTTTCACATTTTAAATTATTAATTTATTATTCTGGCTTATATTATAGTACTCTATTAAACTTAAAAAACAAAAAAAAAAAAAACAAAGGAAACTTGATAAAGAAATCAAGTCCAGTAGTTGAAGTATCATTCCCAGTGAACACCGTGCTCAGGTCTGGCTCGCAAAGGATGACGGGTAATGATTGATGAGGCGGGGTTACGAAAAGCTATGCAACAAAGTTACTAGTAATTTTAAGGTAATACATATAAAGTTTTTTGTAAGTTGTATTGACAAATATGGCAACCAAGGATTAAGGAACGAAAACATGGGACCGGGCGGTGAGTTTAGCTCTGTCCAATTTTTTTTTGTCGCACGTTGAAGGCATCACCTTATAAATCCAGACTAAAGTATTTTCTGTTTCCTTATTACTGATAGTTAAAGTGACTTGTTTTTATGCTTCTTTAAAAGGTCTGCTTACGTTTCTAACAACGACTTTGGCACAATTTATCCACATTATAATTATTTTAACTTATTTCAGCCGGAATAATTCCAATCTTTTATTGCGAAATAATGTCTCAGGTGTTTGGAATATTGACTGAAGCAAAGTTAATGAAAACAGTTAAAATCAAGAGAATTTATTGTTCGACTTTTACCTATTTCTGGGACAGCCTGTCAAATAAAAAACCCTTGTTATTATATGGTTTGTCGGTGTAAAAAGTACATTGTTCCGTTGTTTGATTGTATAAATCGACAAGTAATCAATAATATATGGATATACTGTACATCAAGCTTCGCAGATACAGTTAAAAATTAAATCGCTAACCTAAAGGATACTTTAAGAACCACTGTAATATTAAGTTGTGCTTGGGGTTTATTAGACAAAGTTGAATTCAACTAACTTGTGTGTGTTGAAGTGTGTGTGAGTGTGTCGGATGTGATTGAATGGCTCCCTTTAATCAGCGGCCTGACACGGTGTGAGGGGGACTCGCCTGGTTCCACTTGTTGTGGGGGGCTTAATGGAAAAGGTTTCTAAGGATTTATTGAGGGGGCGTTTAATGACCTGATCGGTTTCACCGTGTGAAAACAAATGATGCTGTAAAACCATGCTGCGTGTGTGTATGCATGTGCATGTGTGTGAGAGTAAGGGGTCACATTTTCAAAATTAATGACCAAAAAAAAAAAAAAAAACAGGCAAGTGAAGAGTTTACTTTCTAGGAGAAATGCGGAAATACCTATTTTTTTTCCTGGGGTTGATCAGAGTGACCCCAAAACTTGTGTCACTCAACCAGAAACTGTTAATTTGACAGATTGGAGTTGTGATAAATGGCACTGAACACTGGTTGCGGGTTTATGTGGTGGAAAATTAATATGAGGTGCTCCTCCTCCTTCTGCTCCTCCTCCTTCTGCTCCTCCTCCTGCGAGGTTAGATTTCATAGCTGTCATGTAAGACGATGACACAGAGGTCAGTTTTCACTTGGCGCTCGACTTTCTCCTCCCGTTGCACTCACTTTACTGTTTCCTCCACTTCCCTGTGTCCATATGAACTGTCCTCTTTCACGTCCCAGTCGTTATTTAATCATTTATTCTTTAAATTAAACAGTATATATTGTGCAGGCAATCTGGGCACTGAAATAAAATACAAATACAAAGCAAATACAATGTGGAGTTGCAGAAAAGAAGGTAAAATTCACAGTAAAGCATGTAATAATCACTGTGAAGTTAAATTTGGGAAAATAAAATTTAATTATTTTCTATCAACAGATTTAGATTATTGATTGCTTGCTTTTTCTGGTTTAGTAACCACCAGAAAGAAGATGTGAAAATTTGAGAAACATTTTTTGGAGTATCTACATGAAATAAAAAGTCACCTGCCACTTTCACAGAATCCAAAGCCTCCTTTTAAACAACACATAAAAGACTGCAAGCACAATCTGTAAAATTAGTCCTCTTTTATTTGCAGGCTGCGTTTTTGCATTTAGGCTTCACTTACATCTGCAGCTCCACTCACATATGGCTGGTTGGATTATTTTATCAAAAGAAAAACAAAATAGGAAAAACAGAGAGCAGTGTCTGGTTTATTCTTAAGGCAACAATACACAAATTATAGCGGGGAAAGGAAAGTTGATTGGAGTTGAAAAGTAGGAAGATAAACCTTTCCTTTTTTTTTCTTTGGAAATGAAACTCCTCAAATCTAATAAGAGGCCAACAATTTCTTCTGCTGAAACCTGAAGAGATGTGGATGGAATTAAAAAGGAAATTAGGCCTAGATCCATCAGACATTTGTCTCATTATAGCAGAAAGATAATCCACAAATACCCTTAAACCACACATGGAAACAGACACACGCACACAAATGCACAAAAGTTCAGTAACAGCAAAACTTTGTCTTTGTTTTTACACAGGGAAATGACGTTGTGAGGACAAATAAGGAATCCTTAGACTTGGGAAACCAGTTTAACTTTTTACTAATGCCACCACACATTTGAATTATATTCCATTAATCTTTAAGTGGCTTAAAAATACATAAGCCTTTGGATTTTTTAAAATCATGTTTGTGTCCAATAGTCAGATTATTTGCAGCCTTTATCACTTCTAAGTACATATGAAGAGAACATTAGCAGGATGGGAAAAAAGATCAGGGAAACGGAGAGGTTACTTTTTCTTCCCAACATCTGAGGAAATATCACTCAGGCTTAGAATAATATTGAAATCTTGGATTTCCTGACATGTGTAAAGCGATATATTGCAGCTTTATGAGCGCTGTGAGGCGACTTGTGGCTCCTGTTAAAATGAGATATCCCTCAAACTCAGTTTGATGGCTGACTTATAGTGATTTTAAATATGCTCGGTGTCCGTGAATTTTTCCCACATTCAGCAAAAGGTGTGTTTGTGTTTTATTTGTTTTATCACATTCAATTGTAGGCAGACATCAATTTCTGAGAGAGCAAAGGCAAAAAAGGATATTATTCATAATAAACACAGAGCAGTGGACTCGCCACAGTCCTACAAATCAAACCCAGAGACATTATGAAACATTAAAAAAATGAATCTTTTATAGGAGGAACTGCACTGAGATTTATTCTAAAGTTAAAAACTAAAACAATAAAGAAAGCTTTGGCTCATAACAGACAATATAGTCCCCATATAGGCCCTTTTTTTATGAAATATTGGTTTCAAAGAATGCAGAACCTTATCTTTTTAGGGAAAAAGTTGATCAACAAATCAGATTTTTAACCATTATTTACAAAGTCTAATTATTTACTGACAATTTGTTCCCTTATTAAATCATATTGTTTAAAACATGTCTTTAATGTCCTTAATCTATTGACCTCAATATTTTCAGAACCTCCAAAAAGAGGAATTACTAATACTAATTACTAAACCCAGCCAAAAAAAAATATATATATTATCAGTAGTTAAGTAAGTAGTGACATACCGTTTTTTCCCCTAAAAGCAGAGTGACGGAATAAAAACGTGTTTGGTCCTGCAAAGCTGATGTGTCTACCTCGTATTGGCCGCAGAGTAGCAAGAAGTTAACTAAATACCATTTGGGATTTGTTATTAAGAACGTGAGTCTATACTGGAAAAACTGGGAAAAAACTTTCCCATTAGAAGGGTTAGGTCTAAAGAGTTGAGCCTTTTAAAGCCTATGCTTTGAATTTTCATACTATATTCTCATATTTATTTACCATTTACAAATATTTACATTTTTATCCATAACAATTTAAAGGAGGATACATTCTATCAAGCATGTGGGTGTACGGAGGATTGAACAATGTAGTCTGATCGTTGCGTGCCAAAAAAGGTCTTGTTTATATCATAAACTATGAAGAAAACTTTGCACCACAAAAAAAGCAGGACTTGCTATCAGAATAAATAGTCCTGAAATGCTTCAAGCTTGACCAAAACATTCTAGCAATTAAATAATTGGTTAAAAATGTATTGAAAAAATGTGTAAGGATATAGCATTTTCATCGTGAAAATATGGTGAAAAATAAAAAGTCCTGAAAACACCTTAACATGCAATATTATGGATGGTGTAAAATGATTTATACATGGTGAAATTTAAAAGAAGAGCCTATATTGGAGCATGATGAAATATTAGTAAATATATAGTAAAATGTGTGAGGCCTTATCTTCATGAAAAAAAGTGACAAGAATGCCTTGAAATACAAGATTATGACACAAATAAAATGTAAAGTAATTATTATGTAATAAAAATGTCTAAGCCTTATCATCATAAAAATGGGGTGAAAAAAATAGTCCCAAAAATGCCTTTGAATGCAGGAATATTGCCCAAATTATATGTGCGGTACCTCCAAAAATAGCATTTTTGAAGATGTTGAACATGCTCAAAAAGGAACTTTTTTGAGATTTTAGCACAAATAAAAGACTTTGTTGCATAATTTGGGCCATATTCTTGCATTTTAAGGCTTTTTGGGGACTTTTTAATTTTCACCCCATTTTCATGATGGTAAGGCTATAGCCGTACACATTTTTGCTAATACTTCAACATGTTCAAAAAGGCTTTATTTTGAGGTTTAAACACAAAATAATCACTATGCTTTATAATTTGGGGCATATTCCTGCATTTTAAGGCATTTTTGAGACTTTCTATTTCTCACCCCATTTTCATGATAGTAAGGCTATAGCCTTACGCATTTTTGC